>JAEQBH010009578.1:0-111658 GCA_016808115.1 Tetrastigma voinierianum | reverse complement strand
ATATACCGTCTCCAAACAATATATCCATCACATGATACATACATGGAAAAAATGGCCTCTTGGGCCCATAAACCGATACTCATAAATGTACCAACTATATCCAATAGTTACAAGAGTTAATATGTTTTACTCTTATACAACACATATATTAAACTTAACGAGTTCTAATACATGTATACATCATCAAATGTGCCACAACCGCCTCTTCCAACTTCGGGTCCCTAGGACGAGCCGTCCCTCTCACGCCCCCGTGACCAGAAATAAGATCCCCGACAGCATTTAGCCAATTTTTCTCTCTGAGGCCTAATCACCCTGGCGCTACTCTCCACCTCCAAGCAGCTACAATGTTCCAAAATAAACATACATTCAAGCAATGTACGATCCTTACTTGAATGTCTACATGACTAACTCCGCATCCCGAGTCCTCACGACTCTCCTCACACTCGCCTAAGCCCCGTATGAGAATTATTGCCTTAGCTCAGGACAACCTCCGATGAATATATCAATCGGGTCGCTCCGAACATTGATATATTATTTGCTCAGGGATCACTCCTCCGATGAATATCAATCACGTCCGAACATCGATATTTTTCATTCGACTACCCTCCGATAATTAATATTTTAGACTACCCTCCAACTATTTTCTAGACTCATCTCATGCACTAACTCCTATAGTCCTAGATGCTCTCTGGTACCGCCTCCTTCTCCTCAGACATTAATTACGTATGCAAATTCCAATACGCCTTTAATCACATGCAAATATAAACATGCAAATAGCCATATCCACATAATATTCAATCACACAATCATGTCATGTAATAAATCAATTCATACATCAAAATTAGCTCCCTTGGGCTAATGATCATACACAAGCAATTCCACTTGAATCACTCGACCAAACACATATTCACGCAAAAATATATTTTCGTGTCACTATTCCTAGGAACAGTAAAAACCTAGGTTTTACGGTTCAAACACACATCCATTCATCGGTTCACTTTGTGAACCCGCATTTCACGGCCATTTCCGGCCTCATCCAAATCAATCCATGATTTATCACAAAAAGCAACATTAAACCACCCAAATCAGCCATGGCAGTCACGGCTGTTACATTTGGATTTCAAAAATTCATATCAATTCGGTCCCTGGGCGTTTGGGACCGATCAAACGACTGCCTGCGCCTCAATCAACCGAAACATTTATATGGTACTTAACCGAAGAATAAACCCAAGTAGTGGAGAAACCTCACTCCCGCCGAGCTAAGTGAACTCCCTTAATCCGGCACTCCACGCAAAGCCCTCCACAGAGCGCTTCTCCTTCTTGTCCCGAAGACCGCCGACGGTTGGATCGCGAGTATTTCTAGAGAGAAGTATGACGTTCTCTCTCTAAAACTCAAATTTTCGATCTACTGTAAGTCTCCCTTTTTCTTTCCACGTTTTTTCCCTTTTTAGCATTTGGAGAAGACAGTCACTATGCTTCTTTTGTCTTTTAGTGACTTAAACTTTTCTAAACGCACTCATTACGCTCCTTCATTTCGCTTTTGATATTCCTAAGACTATCTCTACATCCATTTTCATCATTTCTCTACTCATGTCACTTATGGCAATACGAAAGACGTTGCTATATGTGACTACAGAATAAAATCGCTTTACGGCATCTCGAATGGCGATGTTCGAAAAACGTGCCGACTAACCGGTCTCTAATTCGACCTAAATTTACTCGTGCTAGCTAGATTTCACGAGATTCACATTCCCAACTAGGTACCTGCTTTGTCATCCAAGATCTAGAGAATAAATTTCGGATTTTTAACCGAAGTTACAATTTTGTAACCAAAATTACGATTTTGCCCCTTTTCCAGATATTGGAATTTCTCGGGTCTTACATAAAGAGTGTACTTAAAGAGTGCTTCTATAAACTAAAATGACATGCATATAATGAAAAATATAAAATTTTAGCTAAAAAATAAAACATAGAAAAAAAAACTATAAATTTTATAAAATACACATCCAGTACCTGATCCCGAGATGGATGGCTTTCTCAATGGCACCAAAGCACTAATCACTCAAGACGCCACCGCCACCAAACAATCAACAAAATAAATAAATAAAGTAAAAGACAAAGATATGAGCTTTTTAAAAGCTAGCTAATAATGAGTAACCATGCATTAACATTGCATAAGACTTATTTAACATTAATTGATTCACTCTTACCATCAGTGTTTACTCATATGTAACAAATAGCATATCAGTGTAACAAAATGATAGGAATATGGATAAGAAAAAAAAAAGATTTGTAAGAAAAAATTGAGTTGAGACTTGGATGACTTATACCAAAACATTGTCCTTAAGCTTGTCCGATCATGTGTGAAATATTCAATTGCAGTGACCATAATTTATATTTTAATAAATAAATAAATAAATAAATGTTTAATGCTTGACTAGCTGTAAATATAGGTAAAGTGTAAATCCTTTGACAATTATTCTACTGGTCATCTTTTCTTGCTGAGAATTTATCTTGATATCCTTCTACAACAAATCAACATTATTAGTTGATGCCATAAAACTAAAATATATTATTCTTTCAAGCTTTTAGTGAAATAACAAAAACTACTTAAAGTCTAAATAATGGAATAAAAAATGATGAATATGGAAATTAAACTTTTTCTTTTCACATTCAATGAACCATGTACATATAGATGCAGACTCTACCTGCTCAATTCAGTTATTTCATTCCATGAGAATTGGCAATTTTTAAGTCATGACGTACACTTTATAATAGGGAATTATAATAATAGACTATATCACATTTGCCGGATGCTTAGATTATAATAAGAAAGAATTTGTAGTTCCTTTGGGAGGCACGTGTAAGAATTTGTAGTTTTTGAGGTAACTTCCCTTAATGTACTAGTTTTTTTTCTTTTTTGTTCACAAAATCTTTCTTTCTTAAAATGCCCCTCATTAATTTGGTTCATTTCTAAAGAAAGGTTTAGCTGGGGTTGAAATAACTAAGAAAGAATGACAACATCCATTTTTTATGATTAGATAGATGCTAATTAAGATAAGAAATTAATCTAGTGTCACATCAGGTAGTATATATGTTGGCAAAGCAGAAATTCATACCTCACAAATTACAAATATTCATAACCTAGGCCATCCCCTTCAGCTACTTTGGGGTCTTGCTATAGAAAAATCCGTCTCTATACTTGAAGTTTCCTTTTAACTCTGCCTTCTTTCTTTGGGAACTCCCTTCATTGAGCTCCTTAACGCATCCACTCCTCTATAAAGTTTCAGCTGTGGTAAACAAACACAAGTTCAATATTTCCCTCATTGACAACCTGTTGTAATCAATAAAACGCACTAAAAAAAAATAATATGCCAAGGAGATAATCACAAAAAAATAACAGAGAGAATTTTTAACGCGGAAAACCTCCCAAAGTGAGATGAGGAAAACCACGTGACCTTGTTCGAGTCCACCCAAATATCCACTATAATAATTCTAGGTACAAAACTCCACTTCCCAAACAAGGTGATCCCAAAACAATGAAATCATCCAAATATAGTGAATAAAATAATAGGCAATCTAGCTCTCAAATCAAGACAGATTGATGAAGATCTCAATTTAAACTCGGGCCCAAAAACTTTTATCGCTACACGCACAACCGCCATTGCCTAAAATCGTCAATAAAATTTCACCAGAATAAACCGACAACAGAAATTTTCATCTAAAACGCCAAGATTCTCCTTTTGCCCGTAAAACGCACCAAATTCGCTCCGCTTTTCTCGCCTAAAAATAAAGACGCGACGCCTCGTATTTAATATAAAAACATCCGCCGGGTCGTGAGCCCTAATGTGGCTTAAGAGAGGTAAAATGACAATGGGCCGCCAAGTAGCTCATCGACTCCACACTACACCCCTCCAAATTTCCAACATAAGTGGGGAGATTACACTCTAACATCTCGCTAGAGTCCATGTCGCCGACCCAAGATGCAAAGCTTTCAGCCTTCTCCGTAACAACTTTTGTTTATCATATCGTAAGGATTAAATATGTGTGAATCTTCTTAGCTTCATAAGCTCTTTCCAATGACATTCGTGAACCAATGATATCTCACATCAATGCGCTTCTTTGTACGGAATGGTACGGTTATTCTTGCTCAAGTCCATAGCACTCCTCGACTATCACAAACAAGCAACATACTCATTCCTCAGATCAAACCCACCTTCGGGAGAAATCTCTTCATCCATAACATCTCTTTGGTCGCTTCGCTGTCGCTTATATTTCGTCAAGAAGAGACAAAGTTTGACACACTTCGTAACTTAGACTCGGCCATGAAACAAATAGCCTCAAAGAAAAGTGAATAAAAACCCGTAAGCCGACTTTCTTACCATCGTCACCCGCCATATCGCAAGATCTCGCAAACCTTCTAACACTCGGGTTTCGAACCCCAAACTCAAACACAATTTCAAGTGGTTCTCAAATATTTGAAGATCCATTTCACCGTTTCCCAATGCTCCTTCGATTTGAGAGAAATCTACCACCTGCATTCAATGCAAGATGTGCAATATCGTGCCTTGTACAAACCATACAATACATAAGACTCCCCATCACCGAGGAGTAAGGAATAGAGGCCATTCTTTCCTTTTCTAATCGTTTAGTAGGCATGTGCTTCGCTGGGAAGCTTTAAAGTGACGCTGTGAGGTGTGCTAACTCGATTTTAGCATCTTTCATATTGAACCTTCAAGCACGCTCAACATACTTTTCTCGTGTGACAAACTACAACTTCTTTGCCTTTCTATCTCGAGTAATTCGTGATACCCAATATTTGTTTCAGCAGCCCTAAGTCCTTCATGTCAAAGGACTCGAATAACCTCTCTTTCAACTTGCCAATCAATTTCAATCATTCCCGCTATTAACATATCATCAACATAAAGTAAAAGAATAATGAAGTTACCATCCTCTGTAAACTTCCCTAAATAAACACAATGATCTCGCATCCCGCCCTCTTATACTCGTGGTCACCATAAAGGAATCAAACTTCTTGCATTCACGCTCGCGCCGTCTTCACCCCATAAAGACTTTTCAATTTGCAACCATGTGCCTTTACCTTTTATTTAAACCCTCAGTTGTGACATGTAAATTTCTTCATTCAAATCACCATGAAGAAAAGCGCCTTCAAGATCTAACTGCTCGCTTCGAGGTCTAAACTAGCAATAAACTCAAAACAACTCGATGAAGACATTTTCACAATCGGAGAGAATATCTCATCAAAGTCAATAATTCTTTTTCTCGCCTAAACCTTTACTACCAAACGAGCTTTATACTCAAAGAATTTTCCATCACTATCTTTCTTCAACTCAACAACCATTCTGCTCCACGCCTTTCCCGCCCCTTGGAAGTTCCACCAACCCATAACCCGTCATTCTTTAACAAAGAATGCATTTCTTCCTCGATAGCTTATCCAAATCTACCTTATCTCGGCATGAGTCCGTACTCTTGAAAATTCTCCTGCCCCTCATCAAGAATCAACACATACTCAAGAAGGATACTTGATGATGGACTAATTCTCCCATTAGTCCTTTCCACTCGAGGTTCCTAAATGACTTGTCGAGGAGGTCGCTCCCGCCTCAACAACATCACTCTCCGCATCCCATCATCAACCACCGGCCTTCGGTGCTTCATCACCGGGCCATCTCGCTTCCCCATCTATAGTACGCAGCGAAAAATGAATAACTGCAGGGATCACTAACACCAATACCGATAGCTTTAACCTTTTCGCATTTTCTCACAACTGGAATAGTCCGATCTTCATAAAATATCACATCTCACTCGAAAATCTTCTTTTTCACTGGATCCCATAACTGCACTCCAAATCCTCTATTTCCATAGCCAACAAGGATACATGGAAAAGCTTTGTCATCAAGCTTTGACCTCTGCTCTTTAGGGACATGTGCAAAAACCTTGCACCTAAAAACCTTAAGATGATTGTAAACAACATCTTTTCCTGTCCATACCTTCTCTGGAATGTCAAACTCCAAAGGAACTGAGGGAGCACTCCATTTATCATAACAAGCAAAGACAAATACCTTCACCCCAAAACACTTTGGGTAGCTTTGCCATTTTTACATGCATCCGACCTTCTCTACCAATATGCGGTTCATCCTCTCCGCAACACCATTATGCCGCGGAGTACCGTGAACTCCGCTTCCTCATGTCTATCACCATGCGCCGAAAGCAAGAGTTTCTAAACTCCTTTGATGTGGCTACTCACCTCCATTGTCAAGACGGAAGACACTTCAAAAAACTTTCCCCTGCCTCTCTTCAACTAAGGCATGAAATTTCTCGGAAAACCGATGATATTTGATCTTTGGCCTTCAACATAAACCCACACCTTTCGATGCATCATCACCTAACGCGACTGAAAGATCTTATTTCACCTGACTCCACCTCAAAGGGACCACAAACATCGGTATCAAACCAATTCCAAAATACACATTCCTTTTTGAAGATTTAGAAAAAGAAACTCTATGATGTTTTCCAACAAACAATAATCACAAGGGCCAAGACTGCCACCTTTAGTAAAAGGAATGAGAGCCTTTGGCTAGTATATAAAAATCCTTTTTCTCACTCATGTGACCCACCATGCCATAAATTGGGAGGAACCATCTTCGCTTGCATTCAATTCATCTCCTACATATTTTCACAACTGGTCCCGGTGAAAGTGTGCTTCTAACCTTGCCTCTAGGGCAGCTACTAAAGAACCTTGGTAAGCTTCATTTACCGTTATCGGGTAATTCACATTTCCTTCCCGATCCAAGGTAACCTAAAATAAGATTAAGACGAAGTCTAAACATGCGCCGCACATCTCTCGCAGTCAATGAACAACTAACGCTCCCATTCAGATGCAAACATCACCAATACCCACAATCTCGGGAGGCTGGTGTTACCCATCTTCACGCACCAGTCTCCCCGCCCAGACGATGTGAAGAACTCCTTATTAGGAGTAACATGATAAGAGGCCGTCAGACAATAATCCACTAACCTCATTATTCAGAACCCAGAACATTTCTTCATCTCCAGGTCAGGAACCGCTACATTCACGATAAAGCAAAACAGAGTATTTTATTTTCATCTTTCCCTCCGATTTTGCCTTCTTTTGTCCTCCCGCTTTCCAAGCATGTCAATTCTTTCATATGTCCTTCCTTACCACAATGATAACACTTTCTTCTTTCACTGTGACTTTCCTCCTGACATGACCGTTTCGGGATTTACCACGCACCCTAGTTCTCTAATTTTACCTCTACTCCTCGCTCGTGACAAGAGCCTCTTGGCCTCGCAAGATATTCCTTGTTCCTTCCTTCTCGCTTCTTCATTAAACAAATCGCCTTTTACTCTCTTCTTCGCTATCCATGGTTAAATTCAAGCATTAGAGTCGAAGCTACTAAGTGAGATAACTTAGAGTGTACTCCAACTATCCGCGGGCGTAGAACTCAAAAGTAACAATGTTGCAACTCATCTTCAATCTTCATCTTCATAGCATTTTAACCGGTTCACCAACCCTTGAAAGTCACTCTGTGTGCTCGCTACGCCGTGCCCATTTTTATACTTCGATGATTAAATTTTAATCAAAGTGGCTTTATTCTGCGCGCCTTCGCTCATACATGGATTCTAATTTTTTTTCCAAAGCTCAAGAGCATTAGTCTCCTCAGACATGATGAACACACTGTCTACCCATCGCCTCGAATAGGAGCTACTGCTTTTTTCTATGCATGATCTTCCATTCCGCTTCGACATATCTTTCGTTTACTTTTATTCCATCAATAGCATATAAATCCTTGCAATAAAGAATATCTTCCATTCTTCGCTTCCGAAATAGAATAATTAGACTTTGAGGTTATCTAATCATACCCACTCGAAGATTCCCTCCATTTTTAAACCAACACTATCCACAATACCCAAACAATAGAACCAGTTCGATACCACTTGTCAGGAAATAAACACAAGCCCGAATATTTCTCGTTGATTTAACCTCGTTAGGAATCAATAAATGCAAACTAAAAAATAATATGCCAAGGAGATAATCACAAAATAACGAGAGAATTTTTAACGTGAAAACCTCCCCCAAAGTGAGATGATAAAAACCATGGGACCTTGTTCGAGTCCACCCAAATATCCACTATAAATAATTTAGGTACAAAAAACTCACCTTCTAAACAAGGTGATCCCAAAACAATGAAATCATCCAAATATAGTGAATAAAATAATAAAAACAAAATCTAGCCTTCAAATCAAGACGATTGATGAAGATCTCACCCGAACTCCATTCCAAAATCCCTTTATCGCACGCACAAATCGGGCCTCTCGCTTGCCGAAAATTGGTTTAATAAAATTGGCCGCAAATAAACTCGTCGCGCAAATTTTCGCCCGTAAAAACGCCCAAGATCTCCGCTTCCGTAAAACGCACTGGCCTCGCCGTTTTTTCTTTTTTCTTCCTCCGCAAAAACAAGACGCACGGCTCCTCGTCATTTTATATAAAAACATCTGGCCGGGTCAGAAATCTCTAATGGGCTTAAGAGAGAAAAATGACAAATGGGCCGCCAAGTAGTTCACCGGACTCCACACTACAAAGTTTAGGTAATTCCGTCCTAGAGTAGCGTTATTTCTCCCCTTATTAAATAATGGCAAATAATATTCTTGCAATTCAAAAGTTACTTGCCAGATTCTCTAGTGAGCCATGCATTTCACTAGTCACGATGTTCAATATAAAGAGAGAAAAATCTGGAAAGTAAAAGAAATCATTAAATAAAAGTGCCAAAAATATACCCATGCGTATACAAGACATATACAACTACACAAAGAGTTGCTAAAAAAACAGACAAAAAGAACTCAAATTCCTTCCCTATTCAACTGATTTATATGAAAAAGTATTTACGAAAACAAAGATTTGTGTGGCTAAGAAAGGGTATCCTTACATCAATAACAACCGCGGTATCGCCCCTTAGCATCAAATCCTGTCGATATGGTGGTGAAATCGAGAGCAAATACGTAAGCCGCAACCGCATGTGATTTAAAAAGACAATTAAAATGGAATGGAGCCAACAATAAAGAGCAAGTAACCATGCCCAATATGAAATACACGATGGAAAATAAAATGAAAATATAATAATTAATTTCATTCCAAAATAAAAGCTTAGAAGTTTTGGGAAACAAAACATTTAATGTGCATAAGTTACAAGAATGTCCAAGTTAGTAGTACTTAAAAGATAAGGAAAATAAATAATCGAGAATTCATTCATAACTTCAAGCATGATGGAGTTCGATAATTGACCAACAGATCATATGAGGCGTATCAAACAAATAAATGGAACACAAGTGCTTTAAGGACAAACATCATCGACTCAACCAATTTAAAATATATATAAACAAATAATTGAATAAGGAAAAACCATGATTACATGCCAAGACAACCCATGGAACATTTGGAATTGCAAGATCATTAACCTTTCAAGAGAGATGAAATGTTTCTTCTTCTAGAAGTTGAGACAGCTTCACAGGCTGTGCTCTTTCACAACTTGGTTATGCGGTTTCCTTGTTTGAGGAGCTCATTAGGAACATCCTCCCCTTGGAGTTATTGAAACTCTTTTTCATTTTCTTTTGTTTCATTTAAGAACAGCCCACCTTCAAGATACCTTATTTTCCTTTTTTTTCTTGACTAGCATTTGGCTCTCTCCAAACGCTATAGAAAAACACATATCCATGTAAAGTAATATAACCTTTGGCATTTTTCCTTAAAAGGGAGCAATTTAACACAGAGGAACATATCTATCTACACCATGATCATAATTTTTTTTATAGGCAAAGCTTCACCAAAGTTTATTTACTTCATGTGAGCAATCATGCAAGCCCAAAGAATTGCCTATGAAATAAGGCCCTAACACTTTTTTCAATTGAATTCATATGCTTTGGTGCCCAACATTACCTTACACTTAAAGTTTTAGGTTAACTTAAGTAGCTTACTAGACAATAAGAATATTAACCTTGCAAGCCACCCATCCAAAAACCTATTGGCACCCTTACAATCAATAATAAATTGGTTATTATTAAAAATATCTTTTCTTTGTGCCCATAGCAACATCCTTATTATATAGATAACCATGCAAAGCCACAAAGTGGTTAAAGTGTCACAATATAGAAGTAGTTAAGTTTTTTAATAATTAAAAAGATGGAAAGGGAATCAAGTACCTAATGATGCCTGTACCAAGATAGAATTTTCCCCTTCATGTCTATGTAAGGATATATACAAATTAAACCTAAAAAACTAGATCCAACCCATCAAACATTCGGAGATTCTTTGATACGAATAAACAAATTCATTTGATAGAGAATCAATAAAAGGATGAATTATCGTAAAATGAAGAACAAATATCAGAAAAATTGGAATAAACAAAGAGGCATTGAGGAAAATTCAATAAGTAGACAGGATGGATATTTATATTAAAAACCACACCAAAAAGCTTCATAAAGAAAAGCCAAAAAGAAAAGAAAACAGAGGAGTTAGTTAGAGAATAAGAAATAATGGAACAAAAGAGGTTAGTATTGTGTAATAAAAAAATTCTTATATTATGCTTGTTTATAATATCACCGCACAACTAGAACTTTGTCAGAAATTCAATTAAAGAAACATAAATTTATAATATCATAGCCTAACTATATAACTAGCATCATCCAACTGCCTTCAGTATAACTTATACTGGAAACAAGTATTGTTTAAAAAAAGGTTCACATGGGAGATTTAGACTTATCTAAGAGATTCAATTGATTTGTTCGCTCAAATATTTCTTGCGTGCCATTTCCATTATGAAAATCCTGCAAGTTATGCTACAAAGACTAACTGAAGATCTTAGCAGACTCTCTTCTACATCAGTTGTAAGATGAGTAATCAGGGCCAAGTTTTTTACCTTCAGGAGTATAATATGGGCAGAGCATGGAAACTGTAGCAAAAATTATGATATTAAAAAGTAAACATGTAATACTAAGTTATAAGAATTTTAGTGCAGAAGCTTGATCAACCATATAAAATTATCCAAATTTTAAAGCTACAAAGAGACTAAAGAAATATCATCTACCTTGTTAGGTTCAATAGTTATGTGCCCTAATTAGGGTTTACCTTCAACAACGTTATATATTAGAGCAGGATAAAAAAATTCACTGAAATTTTGAGTTTCCATAGCCATGGAAACGAAATCTGGGTTGGGTAGAAATTTTCAATAGAAGAAATCTCCACAAATTTCCACAAATTATAATGAAATTAACACAAATTCAAGTGAAATTTCCCAAAAATTTTACAATGTGAGAAATTTCTTCAATCCTTGAACCCAAATATGGATTTTTGGTGAAATTTCACCAATATTCCCAGAGAAATTGTATTGATATTTTGAAAATTTCAGTTGAAGGAATGGAACACATAAAGAATCTAAAGAAAAGGAAGTGAAAGAATGGAAAGCTCACCGTCAGTGAATGTCGCTGAGATCGTCACCACGATCATCTCTACAAAAATTGTTGGCTTCTCGTCGCTAACTGCTCGCAATCGACTGCTTGTCGTCGATTGCCTGTCATAAGAAAGGGAAGTTAGGAATGAGGAACGATAGGGAAGATGTTGAGTGGTAAATCTGTTACCAATAGCCCACTAGTATTTCATAAAAATAAAACTAGATGTCTCAAAATAATAATAATAATAATAATAACTATAATAATAATCGTGATTTATCACATACAAATAGAAATTTCCAAATTGAATGAAATTTATTAATATATTGCATTTGTTGTAAAAAAAAAAGCTAGCATTTATTTATTTGACAACTAAGCATCTCTTTTACAATGTAAAGAGCACTATCCTCGCCGACCTCCCTCCCTCCTCAATGTCCCTCAGATTTTCTAACCAACGCTTTACCAATCAACCCTGCGACGCGCGACAAAAATCGTGATTTTTTTTTAGACCATGAGGTGCTGTGCTGTAATCTGTTACCAGCGAAGACGCTGCTCAAGTATCACACGACTAACTCACACGAAATGAGAGACTACAAGGACGGTAAAACTATACCACAACATTCTCAAGGCTCGAACTCAAGACCACTCCATGTCGGCAGTATCTCAACCACCCTCAAATTTATATAGCAAGTACAAAAAATCGGGAATGGCTGAATCGATCATCTTTTGTGAATAAATAAAATTCCAACATTAAATCAATTAATGAAAAATTAATTTAGAAAATTGATTTTTACTTAAAATCTTTACTTTCATTTTTGTTAATAAATAGTTTTTAATGATTTTTCCTTAAAAACAATATTTAATTAATTCATAAAATAAGTTAAAATTATTTTAGGTTAATTTAGAAATAATTAAATAATAAATAATAAACCCATTAATATTAAAATTTTATAGATGTAAATCAATTAATTTTTAAACTAGTTATTTAATAATTTTATTCTAAAACTGTTTCTTGAAATTATGTGAAGTCAACATATTTATTCTCATAATAATAATAATAATAGTAATAATAATAAATCTAGTTGGATTTATATATTAAATGTCAAATTGTGTCAATCAAATATGTTGATATCATCTTATTATTAAATCATCCTTGACTCAAGCAATATAAGTTAAGCTAAGGTCAATATGTGTTATTATCGCTATTCTTTAATTAACCATATGTTAAGGTAAGTATCAAAAACCCATTTTAAGTCAAGATTGCTTAAATTAACTATCTATAATGACACATATTTACTTAAGTCAATGATTTATATGTTAAGAAATGTCTTTTTTGTTGTAGTGGTTATTTTAAAAAATATATAATAACTCCTATATATTTAAGGACTTGATTATTGTAATTTTTATTTTTAAACATTAATAAACAATTTTCAATAGCTCCATACCTTTCTTTCCTAAAAAAATAGTCTATTACCTTGTATGTAAATTAACATTATTAATGGAGATTTATGAAGAATATGTCAATCTGGGAGTTGAAAAATGAAGATGTAAAGTGGGTTTTATGATGCTCTAATATGTTATTTATAGTGACATAATATTACATAGAACTTTAATTAACTTTTAAACAAACTTTCAATATAATCTCACACATCAGCATATATATTCATATTTTAAACAAATAAAAACATCATGTTTTCTACTTAGATAGGGAAATAGATTTGTCATTATATTAATTTATTCATATATATATATATATAGAAAATAATTGAAGTTCATTTACTTAATTTTATGAAGCGTTTCTTTTAATAAAAAAATGTCTTTAAAGAATAAAATAAATGCGTAGGCACAAATTCTTTTGTAATAGTCTTGTAGAAGTAAAACTATAAAAAAATGAACAAATATTTTTAAATAAATCGGGGTTATATACCGTATAACATTGGATCGACATAACAACCTATTATGACTTATGGGTCCCTTTGGTTCAAAATCGCCAAAGAAGAAAAAGAGAAGAAGAATAAAGAAGCACTCCGATTCACCTCCACAGATCTCTATTTTTTTATTCGGTTTTTGGGATTTTTCTCTCAAGCCAGGAGACTCTTAAAAACTTGCATTCCTCGAAGGAGGGTAAATGCACTTTATCAAAAACTGAATTTTTCTGTATCTCGACAAATAAAACTGACTTCACCGGCTGAATCGTCTCGTCGAAATCTAGCTACCACTGCCGATCTCGGCCGACCCGAGACAACACTCACGCTCGATGACGTATGAGCGCACACTCAAGACCTTGGCGAGCCGCCAAGGCGCGCCACGTGCCGTTCGAGACGCACTGCCAAACACGCCGGTACTGGCTGTGGCCACATGCACACACAAGATCACGCCATTGGGTGGAGACCCCGCGTAGACTGATACGATAAAGTAGAATCCAAGGGCCCAATTAAACTGACACGCGATTTGAGAGATCTTTCCTCTCACTCTCAAAGTCTTCCAACCGCTTTGGGAGAGTGGGAAGGAGAGAGGGAGAGACCAAATCGAGAAATGAGAAATGAGTGAAGAGAGGGTTTTGTGAGAGAGAGGCTCCACCTTCCCTCTCTAAAATTCCTGAGATCTGACCGTCAGTTTCTACGGCAAGAAGAGTTGCAAAAGTTTCAAGCCCCCACCTACGTGCGACTACACGTCGGCATCGCTTTGGGGTAGGAGTTTCACAACTCCCGAAAAGCGCAGTGGTTTTTCTCCATTCGTTTACTTTCGTTTATACATGAACTGACTAATTGTCGAGCCATCACATGCCTTGCCCAAAAGATCGGGACCGACCTAAAAATCTCTAGAGTGTTTTGGACTACCCACCGACCGCTTGCTTGGGATTCATAGGAGGTCACATATTTCCACTTAAAATAACATGCTCATATTGACGTCGCGACGCCCAAGACGGACTGCTGATCGCGCTTTTGTACCACGCGAGCTAAGTTTACGCGTATTATTATAAACCGAATAACATAACGACGTGACCACTTTGCGAATATACGCATTTGTCGGCTATATTCAAGACGCTGCTGACAAGCCGGCGGCTATCGGCACGCACTTAAAGCGAGTAACCCAAGGCAACTCCACTACTAGGCTTCGTCACCTCGTCGCGAATATATTTTCGCGCATCGCGACGCATCAGGACGCGCTGCCACAAAGATTCCATCTGTAAAGGTTAAAACCGCCAAGACGCCTTATCTCAGATTTTTGTAAAATTCGTATAGTTAGACCATTTTATTTCAGATAAATTGTAATAGATACAATTGTAAACAAATCATTTTATAAAATATACATTTTATGAGTACGACAACAGAGCCCAAGTTTGGCCATTTTTAAGACGCAGATGCGCTCATGACGTGAGACATGTAGAATTCACGGTCGACGGCACACAACCCGACACCCCTAGCTTTGGGACGCCACAAAGCTTGGTTCTTTTCTTCCACGTTAAACCTCCGACGAGCTTCACAAAATGAGAGTTTGGTGCATCTCTTTTATTTTGAAGGAAGGAATTAGATTTATCGACTTGTAACACCGTGACGGGGCTTTTGTTGGCATAATAAGATGAGGAGTTTTGACATTTTTAGTTGCAGGCCAAAAAAATGTTGTTTGTTTTGTCCGTAATGAGGTTTATTTACAAGTTCAATTTTTATCATTTGCTTAATAAGATTTCTCGCCCATAATAAGTTTGTAATTTACTAAAGACATTTAAAAATTGTTCCTAATGATTTTGCCTTGTGACCTAAAATATTGATACGCAAAATCGCCCTAAAAAATTAAGAACTTTAAATACAAAAATAATTGGTCCACAAAGAGTTAAAAAACATTCCGTAATATTTTTCCTCGTGCCACAAGCAAACCCTAAAATTCTAATGAGGCCAAAAATACGCACGCCATTTCAAGTGCATAAATTTTAAGTTCATTCATTAATTACGTGATATTCATGACGAAATCATTTTGCATCTAAAAAATTTCATAGCTAATTTTATAATTTGTTGTAGTGTTTGAAAGAATATTTTAAAAAAAGAAAATCAAAATCCTACAAGAAAGGCTTGATATATGGAGTGCCAACACTGATGATCAACATCTTACTCGCAAGGTAAGAAACACATTAGGGCATGCCCATCATAAAAGCATTGCAAGATTTATGGCCAAAAGATTCCTTAGTGATTTCAAGGCACAAATGGATGGATAAATTCCCAAGAGAACTAGAAGCAAAATTGATTTCCCTGGATATGGCTAAATCTTATACATCAGAAGGAGATACTGCAGGTCACCAAGTTATGATATATAACTGACTCATGTCTTTAGCCTATTTGTTATTCTCAATTTAATTTTTATCCTTACGAAGACGAATTATTACTGAACTCAAATACTATAAATTTGAGATTTTAAGAGACTCGTTTTATCTCGAATTTTCATCCTTTCAAGAACTATTTCTTCAAAACACAATTTTCAATTATCTATTTACTAATTAAGAAAAACTATCATGGAATTGAAAAATATTTCTTAAATATCATATTTTAGATATTATTTTTAACAAGTCTTCGTAGATATTGAAAAATCCGTTGGTGGTTCATATGTTTTTTCTTCGGTCATTATATACCAAAAGAAACGTAGGTACTGTGGATGATTTTCCGGAATTATATTATCTTCAGCTACACAGTTCTTCATCTCTGATGATTTGGGAAGCTCTTCCACTGCTGCACCACATGAGCAATAGTACATTACTGTTATTGAACAGTGACCTGACTGAACACAATATACGTACGTGGTGGGTGGAGTTCCATGAAAGGAGTGGGCATCTTGTCTGCATTAGTTTGTCGCTAACAATGACATTTACACTGTACACATGCAGACAAGAGTCGGGCACAATGGATCCAACTGGATATAAATAGGTTATTTTTAAAAATATTATTAATATAGGTTAAAATCAAAATAAACGCTTAAACTAAGATACGAATCAGAATAATTACGCTATCGACACAGATTTAAATTTTTCGGATAATCAAGACATCAAATTTTTTAAAACAATGTCACAAATACCAATTCATGACATTTATAAAACATGTATTTGATTTATGCATATGATATAAATAAATAGAAATTTTCAAAACTCATAATTACATATAATAACAAGATATTTTGTTTATATAAGAAAAACTGAATTAATCTTCCTTACTTGATAATTCAAGATATTAGCAAAACCAAGAAGTCTTAAAAGAGTCATAAATCACCTGAATAATATGAACTATCCTATTATATAAAAATAATATTTTCTTCTCCCACTATAGGTTTTATATCTCCTATTTTTCTTTTCTTTTTATGAATCCATAGATTTAAACCCAAAATTCAAAGGCTCTTTTAGCTTGAGAACTCAAATAAATTATAGTATTTTCCCAAAGCCTAACATCATCGATTTTCTCCACCCAACAATTCCTTAAATCCCCAAAATTAGGAATTTTATCATAAAACATGATTTTTGGTTGAAATCCCCAAATCTCTTATGAACAAATGGTTATTTGTAACTTGTATGAAATCATTTAGGGTTTCAAATCTAAAGCTTGATAGCCCAAGAATCAACAAAACATATCAAATACCCATTCCTAAACAAATTTATCAATATTATGTTTTTATTACATTTCTAGTATTTACATTTAAGTTTTTGTAAAAACCCTAAGCCAAATCTAAAATATTAAGAGTTCAAAATCCTCACCTTAAATATATCAAACATCAAACCCAAACCAAGATTCTTGCTTCTATGCATTTCAATCATTTCTGCGCTTTCATATCTAAAGTTTTAGAATGCTCTAAGCTTTGGGAATTTAGACTTTTAAAAAACCATAACTACAAAATAAATAAAATAAATAAATAAATCAAAGGGAAAATAAATGCTTTCACGATTAAAGTTCTGAAATAAATCTCCCCACTTTTGAAATCAGACTCTTTCCGTCCCTTTCTCTTCCTCTCTCTCTAAATGAACAAGAATTTAGTCATGAAGTTAGAAAAACCTTTTTATATTATTGACAAATTCCACATTTTTCCCAAAGCTCTTTCATCTTTTAAAAATTGCAAAATTACCCCTCTTTTTTTTTTTTTTTTTTTTTGTTTGTTAGAAAATGAGGGATATTACACTCCCACGTGAGTACTTCCATTACTATGCCTCATTGTAACCAATGGTTTTTCTTTTATGTACGGCTTATTAAAAAAATAATATATAATTTTTAAAATAATATTTTTAATTCAAAATCAGTTTTTGTTGACTGAAATAAATGTTTGAAATCGTGTTTTGAAGGAAATGAGCTTCATGAAAAATGAGTTTGTTTTATGTTTATGTTTTTTTTTTTTAATAAAATTTGCCCAACAAATTAATAATAGTTATTTCTTAATCTCGAAGTAGAAAAAAAAAAAGGGAAGTAAAAATAATGAGAGATCATCATCAAAATATTCATAATTTTTATATATTAATATCTCATTTGATAAATAATATTATTTTAATATCAATAGTAAATATATTTTAAAAAATATTTATAAATACTTAGGGAGTATTATAATTGCTACAATTATTTTATATACTAAATTTATGTTGAAAATAAAATTTAATTTATAGTATATATTTAAATTATTATATCATTGTATATATATGGTTATATATATTTGCCCTTAATTAGTATAAAATGATGTATCATTAAAATATTAAAATATTTGTAGGATAAAGATAAATATATTTATAATAATAACTATAATTTAAAATAATATGTTTTTGGGCAAATAATTTTAAAATAATCTTAACTTATAATATATGAATAATGAAAACATAAATTCACCATATTAATTCCTTAACATTTTTAAACATTAACATATTTATAAATAATTTTATCATTAAATTATAATATAATAATTTATTATCAAATTATAAAAAGTTGTTGCAAAGATTTAAAAATAAAAATGAAAGAATATTAGAAATTGTCTTTTCTGGGAAAAGGCGAGATGTGAAGAAAATAATAGAAATCGCTTTCAGAGACGAGTTGAAATTGAAGACGATTTTGAGAAATCGTCTTTTGAAAAGATGATTTTGAGAATTGAAGAAATATTGAGAACTGAAAAAAATCGTTTTTTCAAGAAATGATATTAAGAAAATACGATTTTGAGAAAATGAAAAACGATATTTAAAAAGATATTGAAGAACTCATTTATTTAAAAATGTGGATTTTCAACCAAACTCAAGCTTTATTCAAACACGATTTCAAACATCTTTTTCTAATAAAAAACATTTTTTCAAAAATGCTTTTTTAAACATAGTATTTTAGATATTATTTTTTAAATCAGTTGGACATTGTTGAGATCAAGCAGAGAGATGAAACCAAATCTAAAGCTTCTGGAAATTTTTTTCCATTTAAAAAAAAGAGAACCAAAATACATTTTTATATTGGAATCAGTTGGTTATAGGAGAGAAAGTTTCGTTTCTTTAAAAGTATCATAAGTCCTTCACTAGGCTGGCAACAAGGAGAGAGTGTAACCTGAGGGTGGGCTACATTGTGTGTGACTTGAGGCAGTCATGACCGCATGATATTCTAGGAAGAACAAATTTCCTGAGGAGTTTATCACTTGATGAAGTGTGTACAAACATAAGAATACGAGAGCTGATGTGTTCGAAAGGCAACATCGCCGATGCCTAACATGCCCCGTAAGCTTAGGCATGGTTGCACACACGTGTGAGCTTGGAGCACAGCAATCCAAACGATCAAGCTTAAAGGACAAAGGTTTCTGTGGAGAACATTAACTGCCGAGATTCAACGGAATACGCCTGACCGAGCTTGTGTTCGTAAATTAAATTTAGAATGAAAATGTACATCTACTCAATGTGTTTTGTTTTGGCATGGTACAAGGTTGTAGGCTGTGGTCAGTCTCCCAAGTTATCACTCATAGCATCGTGGTCGAGAAACAAAGATGCCAATCTCGTTGAGAAGATGTCAACCCACATCGATCGCATCACTAGAGCAAGGCCCTCAGATCAACTCCCGCTGTTGAACGAGCTAAATACCTTATGTTTTCTAGAGATCCACGTAATTAAATTACCACCAAGGAACACACATATCCCATAGATAGATTTCCTATCATCTATGTTTGTTGCCCAATTTGAATTCGAATAACCCTCTAGATTGAATAGAGAAGCTGGTTTAAACAACGTCACAGGACAGTGGTTCCTTCACATACCTCGGGTCGCTTGCAAGATTCCATCAGCAACAAGAGTGTGAGTTTCAGGCACAAAACTCCTGACATAGCTTGTTAACACAAAAGCCGTCCGTGACGTGTTCGAAAAAGTGAGGTATTGAAGAGCACCAATCGTGCTTCTATACACCAAGGTCGAGAAGGGCTCACTGTCCGATAGGGACAAATTGTTGCTTTTAGCATTGGCTGGGTGTAGAGGTTCTCAGAATATCGTAAATGATAGCTTGTTCTATGCAAAGAAGTCAAGAAAGATACTTGGTTTAGCTCTGGCGCAACCCGCGGGGAGTTCAAGGACCTCAAACCAAGAAAGTAGCTGCATTACAATCAAGGGTTTTGTGACAACCAAGTGTGAAGAGCTCAATAACTTGTTGTGGACATCAATCACTGGCCACCGCGATGGTAACGCCATCTACGATACCGTAAGCAAAGCAGCATTCGCCATGTTTGTATGAGTAGAATAGGAAGGTATCTTAAACGTATCATGAAAGCCCGTGTCAAGAGAGCTCCTCTAAGTTTTCAAACCTCATGCTCTAGAGCCCCGCTTAGACCATATAGCCTTAGTAACTTACACATATGTAGGCTTTGCTTGGTCCACAAAGCCATCCGGTTGGGGACATGAATACCTCCTCATGCAAATCTCCATTTAAAAATGCATTATTAATCTTGATTTGTTGGATGTCCCAACCCCTTGAGACAGCTAGTGTAAAAACAATGCGAATAGTTGATGCTTTAACAACTAGACTAAAATTTTTCAGAGAAGTCCACACTGTGTTTGCTTTCTGAAATCCTTGCCACCAACCTTGCCTTTATACTTGTCCAATGATCCATCACCCTTAAGTTTGTCTAAACACCCATTTCCAGACTGACCACACGCTGAGCACTAGAAGCCAGGTTCCAAGGCCTCTAAGTTGATTACGAGAAGAGCTTGAAATTCATCGCTTCATGGCTCAAGTTTCATAAAGGGATCAGCTAGCCAATGGCACACTTGATGGCTCTGATGAACAAAGTGGAAGAAAAAGTTTAGGCTTAAATGCCATCCTAGATCGAAGTTATCATAAAGCATTTAGATGAGAAAGAGAGAGAGGAGCACCGTACGCATACGGGATGTCTAATTGAGATTTAGTTGAAGATGATAAAGGAGGTAGAAAAGGCACATGAATTAGAGGAATGTTGGACTGTTGTGTGGATGACGTTAGAGAAGTATTGAATGGATCATAATACGGAGAGCTCAAGTACCGGGAAGAGAGTAGGGAGGAGAACTCACGGTTGGGGAGCATGGGGAAGAAATAGTGGGGAAAACAAAGGTTGGAGCTCCAAAATTTTGTGCAAATGAGGGTACTAGTGCAGTCTCATGAGAGGTATGAGAAGAAAAAAAAGACTGATATGGGAAGGTGGGCCATCAATCACACTTTTTGGCAATATAAACCCGTAACCTGTAAGGATGCATGCGCCGATAGCCCTTGGTGAAAAGGGGTTGTAATCCAAGAAGAGGCACTTGGATGTTCTAAAGCCGCCATGTTTGCTGTAAGGCCGAAGGTAAGGGAAAGCAAGCATAGCCAAAACCTTCAGAAATTATAATCGTGTCATTGCTCATGAAGCAACTCAAACAGTAGATAGTGATTTAACTAGTGCTTGTGGAGACAATTTAATAAAAAGGTAGTTGAGGCAAATGCCTCCCACCAAAATTTTAAGTCCATGGAGGCTTTAGCAAGAAGAGCGAGACCACCCTACAATGTCGCGAATGTTTTCTCTCGGCTCGACCTTGTTGCTGTGGCTGCAAGGCGGCAAGGATGGAGAAAATAATTCTAATCAAGGTAACAATGGCTTCATAGCTTCCGATATTCACCTCCCTAGTCCGTTTGGAGACACTGGATTTACAACCTGAATCGTTTCTGCTCAATCATTTTATTGAAGTAGGTAACACAAGAAGTGCCTCGCATCAAGCGAAGAGGGAAGATCCATGCATATCTACTATAATCATCAATAAAGGAAATGTAAAATCAGAGCCTCTGGGCAGAGATGAGGAGATGGTCCCTATACGTTCGAATGAATGATTTGAAAAACGGTGTTGTTTCGTGGAAGAGGTGTCAAGGAAAAGAAGCCCGCATTTTTTCCCATATTGCGCATCACAAAATTCATTTGGCGCCGTGAGAGACATTTCAGGTTCAGTCGAGCTAGATTTTATTTAACCACTTTGTCGTGGCCTTAATCGATTCATGCCATGCGTCAAGAGTCGGGTTATTACAAGAGCTACCACAATCAAAATTCGAAGGCACATCAACAATGCTATAAGTTGAACCAGGAACCAATTAGAGAAGATGTAACTGAAAGTGCACTGCGGGAGGCATCAGAGGATCTCAGATGAGCTGACCAGGTAGAATCACACATCACACTTCATGCTCATATCCCTCCAGTGTGGTAGATAATGGCGAGACAAATGCAACTGGTATAAGCCGTCCTTAAGCACTCCTTGGAGCATTATTTTTCGTGATTGCTTGTCCTTGATATAGCAGCAGGTAGAATCAAACTCCACAATAACATCATTCTCAATGGTAAACTTGGATATGCTAATTAAAATTTTAGTTATAGAAGTAACCATCAAAACATTTTTGAGATGAAGAGAGCCGCAGCAGGGTAATGTGGGATATGTCCAATGTGTGATAAGGAGTCGAGCCATCAACAAAGTGCAAGCTGTACAAAGGCTCGAGTATTCAGAGTTGGTGTTCATGGAGTCAGTGGTGGAGGTGACATGGTGTGTGGCCCCACTGTCGAGAAACCATGAAGCATCATTGACAGTTGTTGGAGAGGCGATATATGCTTGTGACTGAGAGATTGGTATTGAGGATTCATCAACGGAATAATCTCCCAAGGGCTTTTGATTCTGAGATTGATTTTTGTACCTAACATCAAAGCAGTAGAAACATTTGAGAGCTATGTGTCCCATTCTTCCACAGATTTGACAGAGAGGTTTGTCGAAGGAATTATAAATTTCTTCTACCACCAAGGAAATCGAATTCCTCTACCACCAGCGTAAAACGACTCTACCACCACGACCACCAAAGATCGTTTTTGAACAAAGTGAACAGGAGCCTCATATCAATCAAGTTGTTATGAAGATCGAGGCTCTCAAGCTCACCATGTGTTTTGAAGGATATATTGACTTCTTGAAGAGTGATTGATCTTCACGTGATGTTAGATTCACACTACCGCTTCAAATTTAATCCGAGTCCTCCAAGGATGAGAGGATGAGTTCATCATTTGTAATTTTTTTGTTGACCAATGCTATGGAAAGTGACATTGCTATGATTTCATCTTCGAGGATATAATCCTCAATGGAACCGCGTTCTTCTTCATGGTCCTGGAGAGAGAGCCGTAGCTGGGCACAGCTCGAGCCTGACTTGGCCGAGAATGTTTTGTTCGAGAACAATCCACACCACCGGTTGATTTACGTTGTAAAACATGGCCCAACATCCGCTCAAGATTGAGGAAAGCAACTTCATCCTCAACACAATTGATCAATCCTACCAGAGACGTAGTTTCCGATTATCCAGGGAAGATCGACAACGCCGCTAGATCAGCGATGTAATTCCTCTTATTTGAGTTTTGTAATGGTGAAGAAAATACTCAAGATCATGAGACCTCAATGTTGGAAGTGTATGTCACTTCAAGAACAAGTAATTGGTACGATCCAATTTGATTTCAATGGAGACACA
The DNA here is from genome assembly GCA_016808115.1 of Tetrastigma voinierianum. Lineage (NCBI taxonomy): Eukaryota > Viridiplantae > Streptophyta > Magnoliopsida > Vitales > Vitaceae > Tetrastigma > Tetrastigma voinierianum. Next base: position 88,214 of record JAEQBH010009578.1, on the reverse strand, counting down.
GAATCGTGGATGGCATCGCCATTGCTGTGGTAGATGTAGGTGGAGGAGAAATGATGCAAGAAGGGGAGGAAGGAACGATCATCATGGATAATATCATACCTGCTTTGATACCATGTTGAGATCAAGCAGAGAGATGAAACCAGATCTGAAGCTTCTGGAATTTTTTTCCATTTAAAAAGAGAAACCAAAATGTTACTTTTATATTGAATAAGCTCATGAGAGAAAGTTTCTCGCAGCTTTGAGGTGTATCATAAGTCTCGTAGGGTCGGGCAAATGGGGGAGGAGAGTGTGACTTTGTAGTGGTGGTATGCAGAATCAGGTGACGCCTGAGTTTATCACCTAATGAAGTGTGTACAACATAGTAATATGAGGAAGCAGATGTGTTCGGTGCAGTAGCAAGATCACATGCTTCAACAACGCCGGGAGTCAAGGCATGCCTACCCGAGGAGCGCAACACGAGCCTCTGGAGCTTTCGGCCATCGCTAGTCGCAGGACTTGATAATGAAGAAGGGTGTTAGTTAACCCCTGTGCAAACCGGCTCGGAAGCCGAGCCCGCTTCCCGATGAGCCCGGTGCGTAAAACCACAAGACGAGTATGAAGATGCGAGGTGGAAGGTCGTCCCTCGACAGGTGTCGGAGGGGCCACGCACTTGAGCCATGCCTGCGGAAGTTAGCCTATGATAAATATGGGTATCAGATTGAGGCGCGGGGGCCGCAGGCGCGCAGAGTCTCCTACAGACGCCGAGTCAAGGCATGCCTACTCAGAGATGCCAGCGCTAGTCAGGAACTCGTCGCAAACCAGACTCGACAATGAAGAAGGGTGTTGGCAAACCCCGCACAAATCCAGTCGAGAGAAATGAGCCGTTTCCCGATGAGCCCAAGGCGTGGTGAAACCAACAAGACGAGTATGAAGATGGAGGTGTGGAAGGTCATCCCCGACAGTGGTGTCGCGGAGGGGCCGACTTTTATTTTTAAAAAAATAAAAAATGAAAGAATATTATAAATTGTCTTTTCAACAGGTGAGATGTGAAGAAAATAATAGAAATTGTTTTTTCTAGAGACAATATTGAAATTGAAGATTTATTTTTGAGAAATCGCCTTTGAAAAGACGATTTGAATTGAAGCAAATATCGAGAACCGAAAAATCGCTTTTCAAGAAATGATATTAAGAATATACGATTTTGAGAAACCGAAAATCGGGAAATCGCCTTGAAAAGACGATATTTAAACGATATCAAGAACTCATTTATTTAAAAATATGATTTTCAACCAAACTCCATTTATTCAAACACAAATTTCAAACCTCTTTTTCCTAATAATAAACCACCATTAAAATTAAAAATACTTTTTAAACATAGTATTTTAGATGTTATTTTTAAATAAGTTGACATATAGGAAAACCCTTGTAACCAATTGTTGATCTCTCCCGCCATATATAGTCCCAATTTTAAGTTTCCATTAATCCTTAAGTTTTTATGCATGTTCCATAAAAAATTGCTCGCAAATTAAGGAAAGAGATATTCATCATGGTTTTTTCTTTTTTCTTTTTTCTAAAATATTGCAGAAACACAAAACACTAAATTCAAATAATAAGAAAAGTTTTCGTGAGAATACCATTGATGTTCTTCATGTTTTCAAAAATGTTCTCATCAACATTTTCTAAAACAAAAACCAAACAAGCCCAGGTCTGTCTATTTGGTTCATAATTTTGAAATTTACTTTCTATTCTTAAAAATAAAAGGAGAACAAGAAAAAGAAAGAGAATATGTTTTGTGGTTCTGAATTCCTCGTAGTCGGGCTGGATCAATGGAGCATTCACTCGCCGGTCGCACCGCAAACAAATAAGAAGACGACTCTGGTGTTCGTCGCCTCCGATGGAAAAGTTAGTCTTTTGAAAAAGACTTGTAGCTTAGAACATCGCTTATCTCGATTAAGAATTCCCTCAGACCATTTGGTGTGACTTGCTTCTCTTTATGGAAGGAGAAAGGGGATCCGTCTTTCCTAGAGAGTAGACGATTTCTTCCCATAATGATAAGGGAAGGTAGCTCTTATTTCGAGAAGGATGACTCATTCTTCCTTCTACGTAACTGCCTTCCTGATAGAACCGTTGCTATGAGTGCTTTCCTATTCTATTAGAGGTGAGGAGGTCGGTTCATGGGAGAACTTACACTTATACCATGAAGAGCCGGCTGGCGTCATGGTGGAGTTGCCGACGAAAGGCACTGCAAAAGGCATCCCGGATATGAGGCACCGCGAGGATCGACCGCGTTGTCAGTCACGGCTTTCTTGAGCCCAGTCCCTTTGGGGCTCTTTTGGTCATTAAATTCAGAACATCCTGTACTTGTTGATAAAATAAAACGATGCTTGACATTTGGCTTTAACTTCTTTATATTTCTCAATGCCGTGGTTCCTTCAATCCATATATTTCTGGCCTATCTATCCGAACCTCTTCAACTCCTGAGTTTGATATCAAAGTAATGCCTAATTTTTTTAAATAACATATATAAACTTCTTATTTTCAAAATATTCTACCAAACTAGTATTTTTACTTCTTAAACCGTATTCACTCAATAAGTGTTTCTAAAAAATTAACTTTAAAACCAATTGATAAATATGGTTTTTAAATTTACCTTAAAATCGTAATTGATGAATAAATATCACAGTAAAACATATTGCATTTTGATGTCATTGCCCCTTAACATGGATGAGCTGATGCCCCATCAAAGTTGTCGCTGATCATGACTCCTTAGGCGTTATCATACTTGACATGGTCTGAGTGTCAGGTAAGGTCTCCATACGCACAGTGATGCGTATGTGTAGAAGCTCGGGGACGTAAAAATTCTTTTATGTGGTAGAACGTGATACTCTAAAATCCAAATTTTAAGGGTAAATGGTAATTTCATCAAAAATCAAATAAATTTTTGATCTCGATGATGAAACAGGCTTCACCGTTGAAATCGTCTCATGAAATCTAGCTATATCGACCAATTCCAAAGACAAATAATTTCCATGTTTGCCAGCACCGAGAGTAATGTGGGACACTTGGCGCATTAGAGTGGCTCAAGATGAGACACGTCGGTTTCGTGAGAAAGTCAAACAATGAGCTCAAGTATTACGCCATAGGTGACATGTGACATCATGTCGAGTGCGGAAATCCATGGCAAGTAATGAGAGGATAAGGGGAAATCTTAAGAGCCGCTGAAAATCGACATGCGGGCAAGTGAGAGGACAAGCCTGCCCATCCCGACCAAACATGTGGGGATGGGAGAAAAGAAAAGAGTAGAAAAGAAATAGGAAGAAAAAGAGAGAGTTTTAGAGAGAAAGACTCCACCTTCTCTCTAAATTTCCTGACGATCGATCAAGTGCTTTTCAGTGATCAAGAGGAAGAGTTCATCCTCACTATATGGTTTCTCGCGATGTAGACATGCTGAGTCAGGGGAGTTTTGACAAAAACTCCAAGAGGTAGGGGTTTTCTCCCACTTGGTTTAATCCTTGTTTAAGGTCCATTCAAATGGCTTGGGTTGTGAGAGGTCGTGAGTGGCCGTGTGAACCGTTCCAAGACTTCTCAGACAAGGTGTCGAGATTTCTGGATCGTTACTATTTATCCGACTGGATTTGTGGGACTAAGTAATTGTCCTTGTGTGCCATTTTATGTGTTAGAGTTAAAAATGAATGAAGGTGTGGTTGTCTTACTCCCAAGGGAATGTTTGGCTGTGTTTTAAACCATGGGAACTCCGCCATATTGTGGTAGTACACATTAACCAAACTTAGAACTGGTTTTGGGGTAGGAAATAAAGGGATTTCGTAGTGAGTCCTTCTCGTAAATTGTATTAACATCCGTGAACTTGATGTTTGATTGAATTTCTCAAATCGGACCTCTTTATCCAAAGTTATGGTCAATTTACCAGAATAGTCTAGTTGAAATGCAAGAATGGCCCCGATGGTCTCACAATACCCCTGGGATGGGTTCCCTGGTCTCGCCAGGATCATGCCCCACCTCCAACTTTGAAGTCATAACTTTGTCCGACCCGATTCGAGTGTTCTCGACTCCATGGAAATTCCATTGAGTCAAGTTTCCATCTCGAATGCCTTTGGAGGGCAAGCAGCTAGAGCCACCGAAAAGGGCGTTCGTAGTAAGGTAGGCTAGCCGCAGGTCATTTAGGTCATGTGTGACCTCCAACTTCAGAAGGTCATAACTTCTTCAACCGAATTCCGATTCGAGTGTTCTTGGGCTCTATGGAAAGGCCATTGAGTCAAGTTTCTAGTAGGATTCATTTGGAGGGTAGTGGGTGCTGGAGAAGGCCAGAAAGGGGCGTTCGAGTAGGCAAGGTAGGATAGCAGGGTAAGGTTACATAGTCATGTGTGACCTCCAACTTCGGAAGGTCATAACTTCTTCGTCCGAATTCTGATTTGGGTGTTCTTTGAATATATGGAAAGCCCATTGAGTCAAGCCAGATGCCTTTGAGGAATTGCGTCGAGCCGGTTTAAAAAATAAAGGTCGTGCAGGTAAGGTAGGCTGTCCGTGATGCTACTTACCATGTGTGACTCAACTTAAGGTCAAAACTTCTTCGGCCGAACTCCGATTCGGGTGTTCTTAGACTCTATGGAAAGCCCATTGAGTCAAGATTCCAGTTGAATTCTGTGGAGGGCAGTGGGTGCTGGAGCTAGCCGAAAAGGGGCGTTTGGGTAGGTAAGGTAGGTCGTTCATAGGATCGTTTAGTCATGTGTGACCTCCAACTTCTAAGGTCATAACTTCTTCGTCCGAACTCCGTTTTGGGTGTTCTTAGACTCTATGGAAAGCCCATTGAGTCAATATTGCAGAAATTCTCTTGTGGAGGACATTGGACAATCAAGAAGGTTAGTTCTGGCCAGTAAGGTTGTGTGTTATGGCTTGTGTGAATAACATGCAGTGTGAATATGACATGTTAATGTATGCTGTATGATGTATTAACATGGGTTGTGCATGAAGGAGAATTATATACCAATTATACCATTCAAGTGGTATGTGGATGTTCCTTGTTAATATATATATGCATGCTTCGATATATTAACATGAATTATTGTGAAATGGTATATCGTCTTTCATATGCACCGTGAAATCTAGAAAATTGTGTGGAGCGTTATTTATTGCTTTGTTAAAATGAAAAATGAAAAATGGTTAGAAAGGAATTTCAAGGGAAGATTTTTCAAGCAACTGCCTTGTGAGAGTGGTCCAATAGCTCATCTCTGAGGTCGACTCCATGACTGAAGCTTTAAAATGATCCAAACAAATTACTGAGGTAAATCTAATATGTTTAATAACCAGATGAGGTTTTCAAGAACAAAAATCTTTTGTTTTGAAAATAGTATTTTCTCACATTTGGCTTAGGCATGAGTGAGGGAGTCAATGAGGGCTCGAGAAGTGGGAAAGGGTGAGTCGCATTCTCATCCATATCATGTAGACATTTGAGTAGGAACATATATGTTTTGCTTGAATGGTTGGTGTGCCATTGCATGTGCACTTAGGTGGGGAGTAACCCATGTAGGATAATTCCACTACTGGGCATTGCTCACCCTGTCGAGGGAAAATTATTTCAGGTACCGAAGGTTCACCTGGGGATGGGACGCATCCGAGGTCTTAGAGACGAAGAAATGGCCATATATGGCCTTGTTATGTATTTCGTAAAAATGTGGGTAAAAGACCCGCTTTGGGATAATTGTAAATTAACTCCCTTTTTGTATAAAATATACATTTTTGTGAGTATGGATGTATGGGCCAATGTGGCCATTTTACTCATGTATAGGTCTCATGATATGAGACACAAGTATTTCGCAGGTTGACGGTGGTCAACGGGACCCCCAGGGATCGGGGCGTCACACCAACAGTTCCACACTTGTCCACCTCGGCAATTTAAACCCCCACCAACTCATAAGCAAGTATCTAAAACATAGTAGAAATTCCCTACTTAATGTTACACATTAGCTTGTAAAATTTTTCTATAAATCTGGCTTAAAAACCAATGAAGATTTATTTTCATATTTAAAAAATTAAATATTAGCTACTAAGACCTGATAAGCATAATAAGTAATAATAAATAATCTTTAAAGAATATTTATTCTTATTTATAAGACCCCCTTTCCCCACCTCAGCCCCTTTTTGGAATTCTATCCAAATAAAATTTTCATAGTAGTTGTCGCAAGAAGCTATGGATTTATATCTTTTTGATTTAAAAAAACATGCCTCCATTAAATGACTAGTTTGTATTTAAAAAATGGTAAGACAAGAAAACCAGTGCCTAATAAACTATTTTTCAGACAGACAAACATGATACTGATTCCATTCCTGTACCATGAGTCAACGCAGTGTGGGTTTTAAGACAAAAATACATCGATCACAAAATTTGGACACACTACCTGGGTGTTAGGTATTGCCATCATGTAGTCCACAAGTTTGAGTAGGAGTTTCATTGGCCCAGTCAATTATCCTCAGAAAACAAATGATATTTATACCACTGTACTATAGTATTTATTGTCTTCAAAGTTTCAGCCTTCACTATCTAAATTAGAGAAGGCCGAATTAATCAATAAAGACAAAAAGGATCATCGACTTCTGATGACACAGTGCTCTCAAGTACACATTTACATCTCCTCGTTTCTTTCAAACACTAATAGAGTGCTTAAGCATCGCCAAGAAGAGGCTATATTAATTTAAGAAGCGAAGAGAAAGGGTAAGGCTATATTATCTCAATGATTCACGGTTCTCAAGCATGTGACTATCAATCAATACTTCAAATTCAAACAATGAAAACGACAATCTGACATAAATTCATACAAATTCCGAAACATTTTCCTAGTGAAATTGGCTGCCAATCACCAATTACTTGCTAAAATCAATTTTCTAAAAAGTAAAATCGTAATTTCGTCAAACTGAATTTTTCTAGATCTTGATGACTTAAAATGTGTGACTTCATCGTTGAATCGGCTCTCGCGAAATCTAGATACCACGTCGAATTTTTCATCGCTCCCGCATACGTAATTTCGTTTTTCAAGGCACCAGAGCCTAAAAAATAAAATCCGTTGGTAGAGCACATACGCGACAAACACTACTACATGTGTACCCGCGCGACACATGTCGTACAGTATAGATACGATGGAAAATGAACGCCAGATTGTGCCAAGTGTCAAAATATAAAAAGGTGGCTATTGACGTAATTATTAAATTTGAGCACGAGCACAAGACAAACTGGTCATGTCTTCCAAAAATTAAAAGAGCAAATGGCAAAGTGGCTGAACGAAAGGTGCGGTGGGCGTGGAGATTTAGTTTTAGAGAGAAACACGCTCCCCCTCTCAGATTTTCACTGGTCTGATCAAGCCGACTGACGGAGCAAGAAGCAAAGTCGATCTATGCGACTAAGGCTACGCGTGGACACCGATTTGGTGGAGTTCGACACCCAGCAGAGAATCTCTTCCTTACTGGTTTATTCGGCTACAGCCGTTTTCTCTGCGGTTAGTGACTTTGGCTCGATTAATGAATCTTGGCCTCGAAAAAACCTTTGAACCGAGTGGAGAAAATCCCAAATTTGGTGGTCATGAATAGTAACCCGAGGGTTTCACTGTTCACATGAATAGTGACAGATTTTCGTGTGAAAATATGTTTTGTAAGTGATTCTTGTAAATGGATTGCTTGTGTTGCTAATTAGCCCATGTGTGAGCTAATTCTTGGTGTTATTGATGTGAAAATTGAATAACATTTGATTATGCCAGAGTAAATTATGTTAATATATGCATGTGAATTGTATTAGCATAAATTATTTGAATTGGCATACGCATTCCATATGCACTAGTAAGGGCCTAGGAATATTAAAGTGAGCTCACGACATGAAATGAAACAAAAATGAAAATGTTTGTGAAAGGAATTTCGACGGAAGATTTTTCAGAGAATCGTGTTGGGAGATTGTCCAACAATTCACGTCGGAGGGGCCCATGAATTGTTTCGGAAGGTTATCCAACATATTCGCCTGAGTGGTTGTCCAAATACCTTACCGAAATCCTCGGTGAGTGTGTTTCAAGAACAAATAACTTTTGCTCTGAAAACTGATTATTTTACTTATTCAGCCTTAGGCATATGTGAGGAGCCTGCGGAGGAATAATAATTCGAGATACGGGTTTCGGCATGTAGACATTTTCTCCGAGTATGTTCATGAAATTGCTTGAATGTGATTGAGCCATGGCAACATGTGCAATTTAGGTGGAGTAACCTCGTAGGAAATTATCACTATTTCGGGCTTTGCTCACCTTGCTCGAGGATCACCATTTCAGGTACGTGGGAGGTGCACGAGGACTCGCCACTAAAGGCGCCATAAGAAAGCCAAGTCATGTTTTCGGTACTTTATTTTGGTATAACATGTATTATAATTGTAAATTTTAATATATGTTGAATTAAGAGTAATGTAAAACTTCGAACCATGTAATATATTCGGGTCGGGATATATTTTGTGTGAGTATTGATGCAGGGGCCCATGCACATTATTTTACCCGCATATGGACCCTATGTGGTCATCAGAAACTTGTTCGACAAGCTTATTCTCGGGGTAGAGCCCCAGCACAAAGGAGACTCATTCGATTTTCAGGAGTGGTGTCTGTGTTACCCGACATTCAAGGCATTCCCGGCTGGTTGACGTGGTTATCAACCCAGACCTCGTAATTAGTGTCACAAATTGGTATCGAGCATGTGCATACGAATACCTAGTGGCTCGGGGACTCATTTAGCTACGGTCATTAAGGTGTGAGAGAGCACCACAAATTGTGGTATAGCTCATGTTGATACTAGAGTTATAGCTTAGTATAGGTAAGTTAGGTATATGGTTTACCTAGGACTCGATGGGAAACGGGTTAGATCATGCATCCTTTGTGCATTTTGATGAATGGATTGTGATGTGTGATTGGATCATGTGTTGTATGAATTAGGTGATTTGTATGCTCGTGAGTAGACAGAGAAAACGTTAAACATTAGGGTCGAGAAAATATAACCTTAGGGTGTTCAAGAATTCGTAAGCAAATGGTCTGCACTGGAACGAAAAAATATATATAAGTATAATTTTCGTGACAAGAGTTCCGCTTTGAAAACATAAACAGATTGTTTGGTGAAATTGAAAATCCTTCCAGGCCAGACAAGAAAAGGGTCAAAAAATGAAACTCTTAAAAATTTTTTGAGTTGTATGAATTACAAAGGGCCGGTCTAGGCTATCGCATTTCAGAGTATGTGAGGCTATCGGAGGATTTTTTTTTAAAAAAAAAAGGGAAAAGGTCATTGAGCTAGACCGGCTACCTCTGGTACTTAAATCGAGTCAATACAACAGTCAGACAGGCACACAAGAGGTCGAAGAAAACAATGTGCCCGCTTGGCGGTCGCGCGCATACGAAGATGTCGAAAGCAGTATCACGCCAGGCTCAACAGATGCCAGGCACACAACGCGGCCGAGCGTACGTATATCGAAGCAGCACATAGTTCTGCGGCGTTCAGCGGCGCCCAACCAGTTTACGCGGTGATCTTGTGCACTCCAACCCGCCTTGGATCAATGCAATCGCTCGAAGTCACTGATTATGAACACTGTTCATGAGCACTGTTCACGAGGTTTTCAAAAAAATAAAAATAAATAAATAAATAAATCAAATCAAATCAAATCAAATTATTTGAAATAAACTAAAATAAAATTTTGTGGCATATGATTTAAAATATGAAATATTTTTCTCAGATATGAATAGTGTTCGGGGTTGTGATTATGCCTGTAGATACTCGTGATTGAATCTTAACTTCTACTATTTGACATGTGTAGATGGCTGGGCCGAGGCCAGACGCAGAGGGCGCCCACTTTGGCATCGGGTCGCACCACCAATATTTAACCACAGCTTTTGTCGAGGCCGAGGTGTCAGCGTCGCTATCATTGCACGTGCCGCAAGCAGGTGTAGCCGTGGAGGTCCGAGTAACTCCGCAGGCTTAAAGGCCATCATCCTCCGGCTCACAGGGGAAGGAGATCCGATGGTGGCGCACTTACTCGGTTCGCGAGGTCGGCAGAAGGTGTCGAGGCCATGCAGATTACCTCGACACGATCAGATTAGACTAGCCGCTCCAGCCTAGAGGGTGAGGCCCAAGTACGGGTGGAATCGGCAAAGACCTCGTGAGACCTGCAGCAATGACAAGGGCGCAGTTTTCGTGGAGTTGTTCATGGGGGTAGCGTATTTCCGGGTGATACGTTTCGCTTCTACGCCGGTTGCCCAAGAGTTCCCAGAGTCGGGCAGGGGACGATGACCGTGGATGGATTATGCGGCTAGATTCACTCGAGCTAGCTCATTTTGGTGATGATTAAGGCCGGTCATGACATGGCCAAAGTCGTGGAGGCAGAATGCGCCAAAGTTGTCCATTGGGAGGCGGATTATAGGATCGCCATGACATGGACTCCATGGTCGACCGCCCTTACCATGTGAGAGAGATCAAGGATACCTGAGCACCTGAGATGCAGTTAGAAGCAAGAGGAAGGAGAGTCACTTTCTAGTTCAGAAAGAAGGTAGGGCTTTAGTTCACGAGGTTCCGTACGTACCATCCGGCCGTGGACATATCGTGGCCGCCATTGCTTGACAGATGGTGTGCTATCATTGCCGCCAGCTCGACACATGAGGAGGGGACGTGCCTAAAGACAAGGATCCTAGGTTTTCGGGACTGCATAGCCTGGGCCAATGCAGCAAGACAGAGAAGATACAAATATATTCTCTACACCCCAAGATGCAGCCGAGGAGCCAAGATTTCCGCTTCAGGAGTCGCACCCGTGCACCCCACACGTGCAGTTTAGGTTGTGACTACGGGTCGAGGCAAAGACAAGGCCCACAAGCAAGGACAATCAGTGGATAGGCGTGCCCACACAAGAGGTCACGGCCGAAATAAGATTAGCCGCTTATACAGTGGTACGCTGTTATCTCTGTACTTATGGGTAAGAGTGTTATTTGATTCTCGTGCGTACGTGATTCATTCATTACCGCATCGCTGTGATAGTCATTTAAAGGTCGAGACCTTAGAGGAGCCTTGTAGGAGTTCTCCCTAGGATTAGGCGAGGATAGGGATGATATATCGTGGTTTCGATTTAGAGATCTCTGGATTCTAATTACAAAGGACCTAAGGGTCATGGACACATGTCGAGTTCGACGTCATCCCAGGGATGGGATCGGGCCGATACCATAGTGGTCGCTGCATCAATCAGGAGCGCCGTGAGGGTTGGTCGCCTGGCCACCAAGACGTACTGTTGTGTTTTAGGAGACAAGTTAGCGATATTTTGCCCCCCAGAGAAAAAATGAAGTCCAAAAATGGGACACCTATGGGTTGGCTAGTAAGCCTTACCCTAGAGGACGAGGTGAGACCGAACTTAGATCTACTCCTCGAGCAACACAGTACGCAGGATGTTTTTCGTGATGAGCCAAACAGATTGCCTCCAGCAGGGTCAGGACTTTCTGATGATCGAGTTACACTCCCATTTCGCCCCATCTCCTATGACCTCAAGATAAGATGGCACCAAAATAGCTCAGAACTCAAATTCGCCACGAGCCACTCTGACAGGTTCATTAGACTCAGCATTTCACCATGGGCGCCTCCGATTCTATTTGTGAAAAGGACAAAACCCTTCGACCGTAGCTGATTACGTGTGCATTGAACTCGGTTACGATCAAGAATTCCACTCATCAAGCGAGGATTGACAATTTGTTCGATCACTGAAGGAGCGAGAGTCTACTCCAAGATGTATCTTTGCACCGGTTACCATTACCGAGGTTGTGAGACATATATCCCAAGACAACGCTCGTGACACGCTATGGGCACTTTGAGTTTACCGGGTAGATGAACTTTGATTGACGTCGCGCCGGGCCGGCATTCATGGACCTCATGTATAGAGTATTCCAACCCTATCTAGATCAGTTTGTCGCAGTCTTCGTGGATGACATTTTGATCTACTCCTAGTCAGAGTGGGAGCATGAGTATCATTAAAGCGATCAGATGGCGCTGTCGAGAGATCATCACCGCATCTTCCAAGTTCGCAAGCCAGTTTTCGCTTGATCGAGGTGAGATTCTTAGGACACACATGGTGTCGCATTGTGATGTCACTGCACTTCAAGGTCTAGCCATGATGAGTTGGGAGAGTCAAGTCGCCTTCTCGAGATACGTAGTTTCGATCGCTGGGTACTACAGAGATTCACTGGTGATTTCTCCCGATTAGCGCGACCTATGACGATCGACCGAAGGAGGCCAAGTTTGATCGGACACCGATGCGAGGAGGCATCTGCACTGAAGCAGAGTGAGGTGCTTACTGCGCCTCTTATCTTGGATTGTCCCTGATGGGGATAGGTACACAAGTATCAGAATGCCTCGAGGACCGAACCGATGTGTTTTGATGCCCTCGGGAGGGTAGTAGCCATGGCTCTCATCGCCTGAAGAATCATGAGCACTTACCCTACACACGACATGGAGTTGGCAGCCAGTCTTCGCCCTGAAGATTTGGCGCCACTACTTATATGGTGAGTGCTTTAAGGTGCAATTTCTGCACTATAAAGTCCGAAGTATATTTTCACACAAAAGACCTCAATATGAGGCAACGCATATGATGGAGTTCCTAGTAGGGTGATTACAACTTCACTTTTACATTACCATCTCCGTAAGGCAAATGTGGTGGCCGATGCACTCGTGAGGAAGTCACTTGAGCATTGGCTAAGATAAATCCCTCGAATGGCGGATGCTCGAGATCGCGGATACGCTATAAGATCGCGAAGCATACCCAAGTGTACGCTGGGGAGCTTAGTGGCTACACCGTCGTTGAGTAGGAGTGATTGAGTCCCGTGGGCAGACGCGAGATCGTGTCCATCAAGGACCGGCACAGTTGCACAGTAAGCAGGGTCAGGACCGCCGCCCCCCTCCGCCTCGTCTACGTATGGTGTTTCTAAGATGTGAGGATGCGTGGTTCCCCCGCTTGACCGACGGAGAGAGGAGGTCGTGAGTTTCTTATCGCTTCGACGAGTCATATCTGGTGGCAATCGAAGATGTACTAAGATCTTGTCGCTAGTACTAATCGAGCGAGACGAAGAGACATAGGACTTTGTTCGGACATGTCTCATGTGTCAAGAGGTTAAGGCCGAGCACCGTAAGCCAGCGCGGTGGCTACTCACCGCGCCGAGGTGTGACGCCCAAAACCCGGTGTCCATTGACAACCAATCAACTCGCTGAATACGTTTTACGTCGCAGAATCTGACACCACCATAAAAATTCCGCAGTCTCCTTTCAGACGGAGCTCTACCCAAATACAAAACCTGTCCCAACACCAATCTCATGACCACATCGGGTTCATATCCAATTAAAATGAGTAAAAATGGCCACTTGGGCCCCTGCATTAATACTCATAACAACATATCCCAACCAAATATATACTACATGTCGTACTCATCCAAATATATTCAACCAATTAGTTTACATGGTTCAAGAGTTATACATTATTCTTAATATAAATACATATTAAAATTTACAATTCTAATACATATTACACCAAAACATCAAGCCACAACCCTATTTCTTCAAATCGGCCTCTAAAAAATGAGCCGTCTCTCGAATGCTCCTCAGATCTAAAATATTCCCTCGACGGTGTGAGCTTTATCGCCTAGTAAGGAATCACCCTAACGGGTTATCCCCACTCTTAAGTGCATATGCAATGATCCAATTCAAACACACACTCAAGTAAATACGTGATCCTACTTGAATGTCTATATGCCCGTTCCCATGTCACGAGTCCTCACCGACTCCCTCACACTTGCCTAAGCCATGTATGAGAAAAATATCATTTTCAAAACAAAACTGGCTGCTTTTAAAAATACACTCATCAATTTCGCGAAAATATGGACTACCCTCCGAGGCAAATGTTGGAGAACTTCTCAAACAGCTATGGTCCTCATCCCGAATGACTGTTGGACTCGTCTCCCAACCCCATTCGAGAAAATCATCCTCGTGAAATTCCTCGCAACCATGCGTTCGCTTTTCTGAAAATTCATGTCATGCACTCACACCTAATATCTAGGTTATCTCGTGCATATGAAACGTGATTAAGGCCATTTCAACCATTTTTATACCAATATATCAAATATGCATATATTCATACCCCAATTACAAACACATGTAATTCAATGATATCAACCATCGCATTCAAATTAGCCTACCGGAGCAATTCACAATTTCATCTCCAACGGGGTTTATACACACAATTATATTTCATATAACTGGCGAAATCACAATCTCATCTCCAATGGCCTATACACACAATTATATTCCATATAATTGAGCAATTCACAATTTCATCTCCAATGGCCTATACACACAATTATATTCCATATAATTGTGACATCATGTTAACACATCAAGCTTATGTATTAACCTACTAATTCCCATACAACTCAAGCCATTCAACACAATTTATATACCATATTGATATAAATTAAATCACAATAACATGGTATATTAATTCTCAATCCATTACACCAAAAATTAGCTCACATGGGCTAATTAACAAACATGAGCAATTTAATTTGAATTACTTAACCAAACACAATTTCTCACAAAAATATTTCGTGAATACTATTCACGTGAACAAGATAACTTCTAAGCTACTGCTCATGACCACTACCCAACACTCCAAGGCTCCACTTCTAGAACCCGACTCCATGACCATTCCCGCCTCATACCAAAGCACAATTTATGGCATAAATTATACCATTAGGCACTGGGGTCCATGGACAATGTGACCGTCCAATCGTTTCAAATTTTTCACACTTCTGGCCCTAAGTTGTGATCGATCGAATCCACCATTCACCGCTCAAACCAACCGAATCATCAATAAAGCACTTTAAATCGAAAAATAAACCAAGTATATAACTTCTCTACCTCACTCGAAATTTTTGTCAAACCTTAAAACCCGAGCGCCCACGCTGGGCGCCCGCTGCGAGCAACTCTTCCTCCTTCTTGCTCCAAAGAACCTGACTACCGGATTAGCCGTAAATCTAGAGAGAAGTCCCTTACCTCTCTCTAAAAACGAACCAGCTTGCGCCACTGCATCTCACGCTTTTCTCCCTCACGTTTTGTCCCCTTTTCAATTTGAAGAGGACGACAATTATGCATTATTTTGTCATTTCACGCGTACTCAAAATTCGGCATTCTGTGTTTTTTTTCATTACACTCACGCACCCGACACTTCAAAAGCACCTCCTCTATTTCCTTTAATCCTCCAACTAGCCACCGGCTTCTCTACTCATGCAATTTGTGTAACATGAGTATTACGTTATATGTGACTTCCTTTGTCACATCAAATGTCGCTTTACTAAGACCCGATTACTCGATATCGCCGAAATGTGCAAATTCATCGTCTCTAATTCGACGAATTTGACATGGTAGCTAGATTTCATGAGACGATTCCAATGACGTGGTCCGTTTCACATCCGAGATCTAGAAAAATCTTTAATTCTTTACCAAAATTACGATTTTAGCATTTTTTTAAAATTGAATTTTCCTGGTCTCACAGAGGTGGCCTTCCAGTGGGAAGTGGGAGCACGTCACGATGGATTGCGGACCCACTCTTGCCACGGACACCGCAGACATGATGCTGTATGGTGATAAGTGATCAAGCCATGAAGTTTGCAGACATTTTCTTAACTGCAAGGATGACCTTCATCGAGAGATTCGCCTAAGACATTCGAGAGATAGCTCGGCCACATGGAGTACCAAAGATCCATAGTGCAGATGCGGACCCGAGGTTTACGCACACTTTTGGAAGAGTTTCCAAAAGGCTATGGGCACACGGCTGACCATGAGTACATCCTTCCACCCACGGACAGATGGTCAATCAGAGAGGACTATACAGGTGTTAAAGGACATGATGCAAGCATGCGTCCTGGATCATAAGGGTAGTTAGGAAGAGCACTTGCCCTTAGTGGAATTCGCCTATACCAGCTATCGTAGAGGAGCACGCAGATGGCAAAAATTCATGATGAGGCATTGTATGGGAGGCCATGCAGATCACCGATACGTTGGACCGAGGTAGGAGAGAACTCCTTCACTGGTCCTAATATGATTAGAGACACCTCCGAGAAGGTAAGCTTGATACAACAGTGTCTTCTCACTACTTAGAGCCGGCAGAAGAGCTATGCTGATGTACGACGTCAACCCTTAGAGTTTGCGGTTGGCGATCACGCCTTTTCAAGGTGTGATGCCTAAGAGGAGGTCAAAAGTTCAGCAAGCGCGAAGTTATCGTCGAGGTTTATAGACCCTCTAGAGATACCTCGAGAGGGTAGCACCCAGGCAACCGCCATTTTTACCAATTCAAAGATATCGTGTCCACGAGGTATTTCACTTCTCCATGTTCCGAGGTATACCCGCATTCAAATTTCATGTAAAGTGATCGGGAGAGATCGAGGTTGATAATGACGACCTTCGAGAGGGACCGCTGCGTGCATTATGGATACGGGATCGTTTTGCGACTCAAGATCAGAGAAGAAGTAGGGTGCTAAGTGGCGGCACCGTGAGGAGGAGTCAACGCAAAAGAGCACGATGACACGATGGCCACCTATCCCTTCTTGTTTAGGGATGAAAGACGTGGTTTAGTCGCTTAGTACTTAAATGCACCGCCATATTACTGGTAGTGCACATTGCATATGCATGTGAGCGATCGGGTCTGCATCGACTAAATTCTTTTAAGGAGGGAGAATATAAGATCCGAGAAAAATTCAAATTTTCTCAAAAGGGTAAATGGTACCATCAAACCCTAATTTTTCTAGATCTCGTGATGACGACACGACTTCACCGTTGGAATCGGTTTTCATAAATCTGTGATACCACGCCGACTCAAGATAGTCGAAATTTCACGCTTCGAGGCACCGAGCCGCCGAGCGAAGGGGCGAAATCCGTTTAAGACATGTGATGTGACAAAGTCACCTACTACATGTACCATCCGGATTACGTCGCATGAGTAGAGTAGACGATTTAAACGACCACGGTGATCGTACGGCCATGTCAAAATAGTGAAAAAGGGGACAATGCATGAGAATTATTAAAATTCAGCACGATAATAAGACAAACTCAATAGTTCTTTCAAAATTAAAAGAGCAAAATGGGCGTTATTGAACTAAAGGTGCAGCTGGGCGTGAGATTTTAGTTTTGCAGTGTTTCAAGGGGCCATTCTCTCAGATTAGCCCATTCTGACCGCTTGCCTTCGATGGAGCAAGAAGTAAAGTCGATCTATGCGGCAAGGGCTACGCGTGGACACCAATTTGGTGGAGTTCGAATAACCTAAAGAGGTAGGAATCTTCTTCCTTACTTGTTTATTCTTCGCTAAGAGCCATGTTTATGGTTATGATATTCTGGTGCCTCGATGAATGCAGATCTCAAAACCTTGAATCGAGGAGAAAATCCCAAATTTGCGGTCAGAATAGTAACCCAAGGGTTTCACTGCTCATATGAATAGTGACGGATTTCCGGTGTGAAAATGTGTTTTGTAAGTGATTCGAAATGAATTGTCAGATTTGCAATTAGCCCATGTGAGCTAATTTTTGGTGTTATTGATGCGAAAATTGGAATAACATGATTGTTGTGAGTAAATTATGTTATACGCAACGCTAATCAGACAAGATAAATTATTTGAATTTCCAGATAATGCATTCCATATGTACCAAAGTACTTAGAATATTAGGTGTGAGTGATGACATGAAATGAAACAAAAATGAAATGTTCGCTGAAAGAATTTTCGACGGAAGATTTTTCGAGAATCGTGTTGAGATTGTCCAACAATTCATGCTCTGAGACCTATGAATTGTTTTGGAGGGTTATCTAAATGTATTCGCCTGGAGGGTCGGTCTAACATTTTACCGAACCGCAGTCGCTGCTTTCGTTAATGTGCACAGATTTTGTTTTGAAAATCGATTATTTTATCGCATTCGCCTTAGGCATATGTGAGGGAGTCGGTGAGACTGGTATTCACGGGTTCGCATGCAGACATTCGAGTAAGTTCATGCATGAAATTGCTTGAATGCGATTGTTTGCCATAACATGTGCACTTAGGGTGGGGAGTAACCTGTGCAGGAAATTATCACATCGTGGTTAGGCTTTGCTCACCCTCGTCGAGGGATCGCACCATTTCGTGCACAGGAGTAGATGAGGACTACGCTCACTAGAGGCCGCTGGCTTCAAGAAAGCCAGCTGTGGCTATGGCATTTTTATTTTATAACATGTATTAGAATTGTAAATTTTAATATATGTCAATTAAGAGTAATGTAAAAAACTTCGAACCATGTGGTTATATTTGGTTGTGATATATTTAGAGTATTGATGCAGGCCCAAGTGTCCATTATTTTACTCGCATATGGACCCTCTGTGGTCATTGTAAACTTGTTCGATAGGGGTTTTGTTCTTCGTAGAGCTCCCCTGCATAAAGGAGACTTTTGCCCGATTGAGTGGTGCTTTGGGTTACCCGACATTCACAAGTATTCCGCGGGTTGACGGGTTGTCAACGGGACCCCCGGTTGTGGGGCGTCACAAATTTTATTTTCTACAATAAGAAAAGCTTTCATACACATTATCAAACCATTCATTGATTCACGTTTCATCCCTAATTTCGAAATGCAATATAATAAACTTAGCCAATCGTTTAAAAGAGAAAAATAATAAGGAGAATCAACATAAATCAAACATAATCAAATAAACAAAGAACAAATCAAAATTTGATAAACCAAATGTATAAAGAGAGTGCAAATAACATAAATGACCTAATGTGATTTCAAATAAACAAAGACAAGCTTGATGCAATTTGGGCCAAAACGGAAACCCCGATGAGGAAAATGTGGGATTCCGCTAATCAAAGCCGCACAGATTTGTTCCAAATTCAAGATGCACTTGAATCTACATCATAATGATTCATAGAAATTATTGATTTCCATTTTCATCCCCAATCACTACGAATATTTGTTCGACTCCTTCTTCTTCGCTGCTCATTCATTATCGTTAATTCCATAATATCATCCCAACAAGCAGAAAATACAGTAAAGTCCTAATACATTAAACTTACCTTCTAAGGATTTTAGTTTAGTCAAACACCTACTGCTAATCCCATACCTCGTCTGTCAATATCCGACACGATCCTGCTTTCTTCATAGACGAAGGATCAAGCACGACAGCAGGAGAAAAACCCTTTGTGGAAGGGGAGAAGAAGGGTGCAGGCGGCGGTGATTAGGGCTGGTAGATGGAGATTTGAAAGGAAAACAAAATACACGTATCCGCCTCTCTTTACAAAGAAGTGGAGTCAATCCATTTAATGTCAAGCAGGCAAAACCCCTATGAAAGGGGGACTAAGAAGGTAAGGAACAAAGTGGCCGAATGGCTAGTGATTTGAAAGGAAATAAATTAAATAAAGGGGTAGATTCTTGGGTCAGATGATTATAGAGAATCATTTAGGATTTATTTAGTAAAAATTATGATTAAACTTTTACCTTTTTTGTACAATTAAAAATTAGATATTTAAGTAAGGTGTTTGGAAGAGCTTATTTATAGTTTATATTTGGACTTATCTTTTCAGATATAACTACTTTTGATAAAAAATTTAAGTATTTGAAATAGCTTATAAAAATAAGCCATAACCCCCATAAGCCTATTTAGTTTATGTTTCAATAAGCTTCATGAAGGCTTATAAAAAAACTATACGTAAACCTAAAAATCGATCATCTATGACAAAACTATCCTTCTGACAAATTATGTAAAAAATTATGAAAAATAGAAAAATAAATTTTGAAAAATTATAAAAATATAAAAAAATCTAAAAATAGAAAAACAAATTCGAAAATTAGGAAATAAATTGAAAAATAATGAAAACAAATTCATAAAATTTATGTAAAAATAGGTAAAAATTTTGAAAAAATTATATAAAAAATAGGCAAAAATTATATTGATGATGGAGAGAATAATATTGATGATGATTTTCTTGCTTTAGAATTTGATGCAGATCCATGAGTGTTTATTTTGTTTTGGAACTTATAATTTTTGTAATGATAAGAAACATTAATAATATTTGTTATTTTGTTTCAAATGTTTGTAATGATGGGAAGTATTTGTTATTTATGTTTTAGTGTTTTTACTTTATTAGATTTATTATTAGATAAAACTATATACAATATTTAGTAAAGATATATAATTTTATCTATATTCGAGTATCACTTAAAAACATAGACTCAAGTGCGCCTTACGCCTCAAGGTCCAAGAGTGCTTTATACTTCTGCTCATCTTTAAATAATTATGAGTTCATAAGACACCACATTTCAATTTATGTAAAACGCCCCAAATATTTTAATGAAAAACTATAGTGTTTTTAGTTTCTTTATGTAATATTCGATGCATAGCGAAACAAAGTCAAGTACGGTAATTCGATTCATTAATCATTTTTATACTTGTAGATTACATTTGAATGATAAATTTTTTTAGTATATAAATGAATATTTACTTTATTTTAAAATTCCTTTTTATCATGGTTTCATGATATATATATATATATATATATATATATATATATATATATATATATATATATATATATATATATATAGCAGTAGCAGTATATATA
The DNA here is from genome assembly GCA_016808115.1 of Tetrastigma voinierianum. Taxonomy (NCBI): domain Eukaryota; kingdom Viridiplantae; phylum Streptophyta; class Magnoliopsida; order Vitales; family Vitaceae; genus Tetrastigma; species Tetrastigma voinierianum. The sequence continues at coordinate 67,564 of JAEQBH010009578.1, read as the reverse complement.
TATATATATATATATATATATATATATATATATATATATATATATATATATACATACTTTAGTTTCTACTTTTTTACTACATAAATGCTTATTTATTCAAATACTCAATTTTATGTTTATGATGGTATTTTCAGCAATTTCAATCACAGGTGTGCTAAACCCCAGAAAAATCTTAATTTTTCAAAATGGCGAAATGGTATTTCGTCAAAATCCGAATTTTCTAGATCTCGGATGACGGCAAACGGGACTTCACCGCTTAATCGCTCGCGGAAATTCAGCTACCATGTCTATTCTCGTCAATCTCGGCGACGCCAATTTCACGCTGACGCACGGCGAAAGACGACACTAAGACTTCGCGAATGCGGCCAAGAGGTGCCTATAACGTTCGCTGGCAAGTCAAACAACGGTACTGGCTGGGCTCACGGTATTACTACACTACCACATTGTGGAGAAAATCAAGCTGCATTAGATAAGTGATAAGACAGGATCCCATTTGCCACTTAAAATTTGACAAGCAAGATAAGAGACAGCTTTGTCTCCATCTTGACCAACTGGTTGGGGAGAGGAGAGTGAGGAGGAGAAAGAAAGACCAAACGAGAAAGAGAGAGAAAAAGAGGGATTTTAGAGAGAGAAGTTCTACCTTCTCTCTAGGATTCTCACATCGAACCGTCTAAGCTCGCGAGGCAAGAAGTAAAGTTGTAAGACCCCGAGAAAATTCCACTTTCTCAAAAGTGGCAAATCTACCCCCCGGTAAAATCAAATTTTTCTAGATCTCTACGAAGAAACGAATTACCATTGAAATCGCTCGCGTAAATCTAATTACCGCTGCCGATTTTCGTTTAATTCCGAGACGTAAATTTGCATCGCTTTTGAGGCAACGAAAGCACGTGCCGTGAACGGCGCACGGCTGACAAAAAGTCACCCAATTACATGTACTCTGCGACACATGTTGCAAGATTAGAGCAGATGACGGAAACGGACGTGCCAAGATACCGCTAAGTGTTAAAATCCAAGACTCGAGAGGACATGAAAGCATATTAATGGGACCGTTAACGGTGATAATAAGCATAAATCGCCGACAAGCATTTTCTTCTTCAAAAAGGAGAAAACGTAAGTATGTGGAGGAATGGAGATGCAAGGAGCGAGGTTGGGGTTTTAAGAGAGTGTGCAACTTCTCTGTAGGATTACGCGATCGACTCGTCTGATTTCTCAAAGGCCAAGAAAGAAAGTCAGCTCTACGCGCAGGGCAACGCAGGGGCACTGGTTTCTTGGAGTTTCGACAAACTCTGTGAGGTAGGGGATTTATCCTACTTGATTTACCCCTTGTTTAAGTGTTTTGTAAATGCTTGAGTTGATTGATGCCGTGAGTGGCCATTTGATCGGTCCCAAAACTCGACCGAACAGGAAAATTTTGAGCTCATTTTGGATAGTCCATGACTATTCGGGGCTACTGCGGGTATAATTTATGCTACAAATTGTGTTCTTTGTGTGAATGCAGGCCGGAATGGCTATGGATTTCGTTCACAAAGTGGAACTGAAACAAGAGTGGGCTACCCACGGACACCATCAAGCTGATTTGGGACCGTTAAAATGGGCCTGCCAGGCGACACCAAAACGTCCATGTGTGGTGCAATAGAAATTGTTTGAATTGAAATGGCTGGTGTTGTGTGGAAATTGGCTAGGTTAATGCATGAACTCGATGTGTTAACATGATGCCACAATTATATAAAACATAATTGTATGTGTAAATATTGAAATGGAATCGATGAGCTCAAGTGAGCTAATTTGGGTGATGGTTGACCAAAATTGAAAAAAAAACATGTGGTATGAGTGATAATTTGAGAATATATTCATAATTGATATATTTGTATAAATTGTGTTGAAATGGCATACGTGCATTTTCATACGCACCGGTAATCTGTAAATTAAGTGTGAGTGCATGTCATTTAAAGAAAGAAAAACGAACATGGCTGCGGTAAAGGAATTTCAATGGATGATTTTCAGAGAATCGGGTCGAGATGGTCCAACGTATCATCTCGGATGAGGACTCATGATCGCTTTGAAAAAAAGTTCCCCAACCAATTCGCCTCGGAGGATAGTCCAATACTTTTACCGAAACTCGGTAGTGTGTTTTCGAGAACAACAAGTTTTGTTTTGAAAATTGATTATTTTTCTCATACATGGCTTAGGCAAGTGTGAGGGAGTCGGTGAGGACTCGAGACATGGGAATGGGCATTTTTAATATCTCAAGAGATCAATGATTTACTCGAAATAGCTACATCGTCATCGTGATATGCACTAGGTGGGGAGTAACCCATTTAGGGTAATTCCACTACTGGGCAATAGCTCACCCTGTCGAGGGAATATTATTTCAGGTACAGGGAGTGTTCGAGAAGATGGCTCACTTTAGAGGCCGATTTTGAAGAAAGTCAGGTTGTGGCTTTGATGTTTTTGGTATAACATGTATTAGAATTGTAAATTTTAATATATGTTGAATTAAGATAAATGTAAAAACTCTTGAACCATGTAATATATTTGGTTGGGATATATATTTTGTGAGTTGAACTATTGGAATATAGTTGGGTATATTTTTGATGAGCATTGGTATATGGGCCCAAGTGGCCATTTTTACTTAGGTATAGGTCTCGCGATACGAGACGTATAGATTTTCCGCTACTGTTGATCGGTCGTCAACGGACACCCCTGATGAAGGGTCACAAAAAGTTGCTCTCAAAGAAAGGGCCACGGTACCGCTAGAGGAGTTTTCTATTGAATCCTCGGAAGGTAGTTTTTCCTTACTGTTTACTCTTTTGGTCTAAGGGTCATTTTAATGGGTGGGGATTTGTTAAGGCCCGATGGCCGGGTTTCGGGTTCCAAAAGATTCGACCAAGTAAAGAAATCCTCGGTGGGTTTTGAACAATCCACGACTGTTGTGCGGTTTTTGTGTGATGTTTCGTTATTTCCATGAGAGTGAATAACATGTTGATTGTGATTGGTGGGTAGTTCTGCAGATGAACTGCTGGATTTGCAAGCACCCATGTGAGCTAATCTTATGTTATCGCTATGAATAATGACATGTGGATAGTGTATGAATCTTGTTAATATATGCATGAGTGATATATTAGCATGTGTTGATTGTTTTGTGTGCTATCAGACGAAGACTTAAAGGGCAATGCGGTAGGAAATCGCATCAGGTCACATCAACAGAATATATGACAGAATGGTGTGGGTACTCAGAGACGGATTTACTTGAGACCAGAGATAGTTGGGAGATATGGCCAAACTAGCCTTATCATGTATTTTGTAAAAAATCCTGGCAAAAGACCTACGATAACTGGAATCAACAAATTGTAATTAAATTATTTTTGTATAAAATATACATTTGTATTGTATGATGTGCGGGTCCTTATTAGCCATTTTACACGTATTTGGTCCCATGACGGAGACATGTAGATTTCAGAAAGCTGGACGGGTTGTCAATCTGACACCCCATTGGGGCTGCCACACAAGTGCTGTAGTAACGCACTTAACACTTTAAAATAATACATAAGTGCTTTTTAAAATATGCATCAAAACATAAAACTTTATAAGTCAAGAGATAAACTTCATAGATACCAGGGTGGAAATTAGTATCCATGTGTCGTGGTTCGGATCGCGTCAATATAAAAGCATTTCATTGTATTCGCTAACCCAAACACTACATGAATAATAATCAGGTCAAAAATAACAAATTAAAATATGACCCAATTATTAATTAGGTAACACCACATGACACATATAAACCTGCTTATTAATTTACCGTTTAAAATAATATGAATTATAGCTAACACAACAATATGTAACACATAACCTATTAAATGTGTCAATGTAAAGGCATTTCATTATATTCGCTAACCCAAACACTACATGAATAATAATCGAGTCAAAAATAACAAATTAAAATATGACCCAATTTCATACCAGGTGCCAAATCTCCACATGACACATATAACTTCCTGGTTTATTAATTTGGTCATTTAAAATAATATGAATTATAGCTAACACAACAATATATAAAAATAAGTATAACCCATTAAATGAGTTAATCTTCAAAGCAAATATTCGGGTATAATAAAACTGTTAATTTTCGCGGTTAAGCATATTGACACGAATATAACTTGTTTATTTAATGGGTTATCGAGTCAATACGAATTTGACTCAAATACGATTATACTCACACCAAACATGCACAAAACATATCCGGTTCATATCATGTTCATATGTTGTGTCAAATTCTGCCAAGTATATTATAGACTACATTCTAAGAAAAAAAAAGGTTTATATTCTTATGTTTCACTTCTTTAATGTCATAAATTACCCAAACTCAATTAGGCATTATAATGTAATTGTAATTATTTAATTTTTATAAGGTTATATAGACTATGGTATGTTTAAATAAAGATGCAACCATGGTTGAATATTATATACTTTTTGATAGTTTAAATAGGTTTGTAAGGAATGCATTTAAAAACTTCTATCCGTTGAATAAAATGCATTGTAATGCTGATACCATGTATAAAAATTATAAGAGGGTCCCTTAATAAGATGTTTTTTTAATTTCCAAATTTATATATTTTTATAGAATAAAGACCTTATGTTTCAAATTTGAAACGATCTAACAAAACCACCATTTTGTGGATTTTCAAAGGAATAATTTTTTCTTACTTTATGTTTAAAAAACAAATGGTGACTCAACTCAAATGAATAAATACAAATTAAAATTTCAGGATAAATATAAATCAATTTGTGTCAATAAATAATTTATAAAATATAAATTAAATTGAATAAAATAAAATTAGGTTCAAAGTCAAATTATGTGACCAAACTCATATATCTCAAATTTTGAATTTAAATAACTAATTTTAGAAACATTAGTTTTTGCAAAAGATTAAATAATGATTACTTATTAAAAAAAAAACAATTTTGGTATTTAAGAAGAGGACTTTATTGAAGTTTTGATTTTTAAATTTGCTTTCTAAAATATTCTTTCGGATGTTGATGTCCAAATTATTTTTATAAGGATAGATTATATTTAATTACACTATCTCCTTTTAGAGCAAGATTCCTCTCCCTCCATTTTTTCAAAAGATGGCCAATTCCTCCCTCCTCTTTCACATCAACAAATCCTCTTGAATTTAACCTCATCATGCCTCCCATTCCTAAATTCCTCTACCCACCACATCTCTTCTCTCCTCTCCTTTTTCACCCTGAAACATAGCGCCAACAAAACCTCTTTGTGATGGCACTGCCGATGAGCTTTCCTCCTATCATGCTGTTCTCCGCATTTGATCTCATGGTGATGATGTTCGTAATTGTTTTCTCTCAAAAACCATGAGGAAAAGTTAGCCGAGGAAGACGAGCTTAGATTGCATCGCATCCATCAAGCTCAATGAGGTAGATTCTAGTATTTTGAGGGGCGTTGGGTTGGTACGAAAGGGTTTGTGTGTATGGATGGGTTTAAGAATGTCAAATATATGATTGAATAGAAGGGTATGATGAAATTGGAATTAGGCAAGATGTCCGATTTTTAGGACTCTCGGAAAGACAATTTCTAAAGATAAGCATACCAATGATATTGAATATGGCAAGTGGTCTTTCTTAACATCTTAGAATAAGAGGATTCTTAATCTCAAGATCAGAACCCGGTGGATTATTTTGTTGTTCTCTCTCCTTCCTTTTTTCATTTCTCGGTTTTTCCATTTCTTCCATACATGAGTTTTATATTCTCGTTAATTTTTTCGGCATTCTTTTTCTTTCTCCTCTATATATCATCGCTTGTTTAATCACAAAATCATCTTGTATTCTCTTTGTTTACGATGCATGCTTCATCATCTTTTTGAAACCTTTCTAGGGTTTAGGGATGAACATTGAATTGCAATTTTATTTTCATTCTGGTTATCTGTAAGACCCGAGAAATTCCAATTTCTGGAAAAATGGCAAAATCATAATTTAGATTACAAAATTGTAATTTCCTACCAAAAAATCTGAGATTCTCTAGATTCCTGGATGATCTAAACGGATTTCACTGTTGGAATCGCCTTCACTAAATCTAGCTAGCACGTAAATTGCCGTCAATTCGAGACAATAATTTACACGCTTCTCGAGGCATCGCGGCCTGGTGCCGAAACGAATTTTGATGCGAGGAAAGTCACATATAACAAGTACTCATGTGCCATAAGTATGCGGAGAGAGAAATGATGAAAATGGACGCCTTATGATAGTGTCAATGTCAAACCTGGAAAAGAATGACAAATGGTCATTTTTGAATTGTTTATGACACAAAAGACAAAACGAATAGCGCTTGGTTCTCTTCTCTAAACCAAAGACCGCCAAAAATGTGAGAGGCAAATAGGGATGCAAGCTGGGCGATCAATGAGGTTTTAGAGAGAGAACCTCAAGCTTCTCTCTAAAATATCGCGCGATCCGACCGTTGGCAGTCTTCGGGACAAGAAGGAAAGCCGGCCTACGCGGAGTGGCTGACGGTACCGGATTAGTGGAGTTTCTCAAACTCCGTGAGGTAGGAATTCTCCCTACTTGAGTTCTACACTTTATTTAAGCGTTTTTGCAATGTTTCGTTAGCTTCGAGGCCTTGAATGGCCGTTGATCGTCCCAAAACTTCGACCGACCGATATAATTTTTAAACTATAATGGAGCTGCGATCGTCTTCACTCACGACGAGCGGATTAATTGTGCATTTGTGTGTTGATGCATGTATTGATTGAAATGAGGTCAGAAATGGCCGTCAAAACCGGGTTCACTTAGTGAATCGATGATTTGTGATCATTAGCCCACGTGAGCTAATTTTGGTGTGATGAAATGAGAAATTACATAACATGATTGTGTGATTTAATTTTTATGTGAATATATGCATGTTTATATATTTGCATGTGTTATAGACTATAATGGAATTGACATCATGCATTTCATATGCACTCGGGACACTTCTAGGACGGGGTAGAGGGAGTGCTCGAGGTAATTCTTGAGAGAATGATTTTGGAGGGTAGTCTAAAAAATGATAATTATCGGAGGGTAGTCCATACAAATAAAATATCAATCGTCTGAGATCTACCACCGATATACATAAGAGGGTAGTCCATAACACATCAATCGTCTGAGACGACTCCAATCGATATATACACATCTGAGATTGGCTCCACAAACAAATAAACATAATAATTCTCATAATGAGGCTTAGGCGAGTGTGAGGGAGCTTCCGTGAGGACCCTGCACGATGATCACTGACATTCAAGTAGATCATGCATTTGCTTGGATGTGTGTTTATTGGAGCATTGCAATCGCACTTAGTGGAGAGGCAGTCTACTTAGGTGATTCCACTACCGAGCATTAGCTCACCCCGTCGAGGATACTATTTTTCGTGCATGTGAAGGCATAGGGACGCCGCCCTAGAGACTCCGAGGAGTTTAGGAAGAAAGCCGGATTGTGGCTTTGGGTTATGATGTATTACATGTATTAGAATTCTCTAATTTTAATATATGTGTTGCATAAGAGTAAACTTTGAACTCTTGAACTATGGTTGGATAGTTGGATATATATATACATTGTTATGAGTATTGGTTTATGAGCCCAAGTGGCCGTTTTAATCATAGACTATTATATCGACTGTTCGGGACAGTTTATGCAGTGTTGTATTTCCGGGCAGAGCTCCCCGGGCACAAGGAGACTCTCTCGCCCACTTTCCGAAGTGGCGCTCGGGTAACCCACATCCACTTGTATTCGCAGTCGACGGTAGTCAATGGACTTCGTGTTTGGGGCGTCACGCCTGTATCGCAGCTAGGTATGTCGAATACCTAGGAGCTCTGTTTGGTATCCATCACCACTGGTGGTTTGATGCAGTATAGGTATGGAAACCTAGAGATTAAGGATTTGGGCTTAGGCCATAATAGTAAAGAACATCACCACTGGGTGGTTTGATGTTCTAGCTTAGGTATGAGATTTACCTTAGAAATCACTCGACAAAACTAGACACCGCATGCATGTGTTTGGTGTATTTTGTGTGATTTGATGAACTATTGTGTGAATGATGTTTATAACATGGAGTGTTATGTTAAGGATTGTGTGCTTAGTGAGTAGCATTACTGATGTGTTAGAAAAAATAAAAATAATAATTTTTTGGAATTTTACAATGAGTAAAACTAGAAAAAAAGAAAATAAATGAATTAAATTATAATAAATTTATTTTGGAAAAGGAAATAAAATTTTACAGATTTTATAGTTGAACTCATAAAAGTTTTAAGTCAGGTGGATGCGTGATTTAAGCTACGTATTAAGTAGCAAGGAAGGCTATTGATGGAAATGAAAAAAATATATATATATATATATATGTATGAGGTGGAGAAATTTTGTGGTTGGGTTTTAGTGTAAAACTGAAGAAGAGGGATAAAGAAAAACAAATTTTAGAGAATTTATTTGGGTGTTCTAGAAAATGAGAAAAAACGGTGGTGAAGAAAATAATTTTCTAAGGTTTTACAAGTTGTAAAATTGAAGAAATTGAATAAAATAAATTTTATAAATTTATTTGAGTATTCTCGAAATGAAAAAAAAAATAGGTATATTTTTTTTATCTTCCAAAGAGCCGGGAAGAAATGAAAAAAAAATGTATACTTATATTTTTAGATATTTTTCCACAGCATGGAAAAAAATGTATATATGTATTTTTCGTGATTACAAATAGCTTTAAAAGAAAAAATTCTACTCAAGAAGTGCAGAATGAGCCAAATATCAGCCTAAATTGTAATAGATATAGCTCGTGGGCAGAGAATCAGATTGCAAGAGTAGTTTTTTGTTGGCCAGTGTATTGCACAGGAAAATCTGTATCATAAACTTAGAGGCTCGGGTGGGTTGGAATCAGATTAAAAGAGAAGGAAAATTGTATTGCAATATAGAGGTGTGTAGTGGAAAAAATTGTATTGCAATACTTGTATCAGGACAGATCAAAGGCCAGAAGGAGAGCTTGCATTAAAAAGACAAATCATAAAATAAGAACAAAGAGTCACCGGAAAAGTATATTGCAAGTAGAATTGTATTGCAATACAATTATTGTATCGCAACTTAGGTCGTCTACGTAATCGGTTTAACGCATCAATGAACATTAATCATGAACATTAATCAATGAATAAGAATCGAACAATAACTGCGGAACAATGAATAGTAAATACAAATGAATAGTAAATACGTATTTGATCGCAGAGAGGGCCTGTAGAGGCTATAGGTGTATTAGTGCCAGCCAGCCTATAGCATAAAGCCGGTATACAGGTAGTTGGGGTGGGAGGTCCTAGTTACCTGTAAGTTTAGGGCGCATCATCCTCCGACATTCATATGGGAAGGAGATCCGCTTTGCGTGCATTACTATTGTCTACATGATGTGGAGAAGGTGTTAGGAGGCCATGGAGAGATTACCTCGACACTATCAGATTGGGACTAGCCGTGTTCCAAAGCCAGAGAGCTTGAAAGCTCCAAATATGGTGGGAAATGGCAAAGGACTCCTGCAGACTCCCGAGGAGTTCAGATGTGAGTTCTCCCCTAGGGATTAGGCAGAATGAATATGATGATATGTCAAGGTCATGAGTCATCGGAGAGATCTCTGGGGACTCTACTCACAGTGGACCTAAGGCTCATAGACATGTCGAGTTCGATGTCATCCTGGGGATGGATTGGCCGACACTACAGTGGTCGCGACGACTCATGAGCCGTAGGAGGTTACCGCCTATAAGGTGATTGCATCGTGTGGTATTTCGTGGGGACAAGCACAGACATTTTTCCCACACAAGATACGAGTCCATGTCGTGGCGCCAGCTGTTAGCGCCAGCCTTACCCCCAGAGGACTAGCAGACCCCACTTAGATTCACCTCGAGTAGTGTGCAGTATGTGGATGTTTTTCCGCACGAGCCACCCGACTACCTCCCTCCACAGAGGTCTAGATTTCAAGATCGAAGTTACACCTGGTATTTCACCCACTTATGACTCGCACAGATGGCACTGGGCTTGAGTCGCAGAACTCAAAGTCCGCCACAGGAGCTAGCTGACAAGGGTTCATTCGACGAGCACTCACCACGGGCGTCCTGCTCATTTTTGGCGTAAGAAGAAGGACAAGATCTTTCGACCGTGCATCGATTATCGACGCTTGAACAAGGTTAATATCAAGAATTCCAGGCACTCCATTACCGAGGATTGATGATTTATTTGATCGGGCTGAGAGGAGCAGTCTACTCCCAAGATAGACCTTCGTGATCGTTACCATCGCTTCGAGGGTTGTGGACAGATATCCCAAGACAAATATAGACACGCGATGTGGCACTTCAGTTTACAAGTGATGCTCTTTGATCGACGAATCGCGCCAGCAAAGATTCATGGATCTCATGCATAGGTATTCCAACCTTATTTAGATCATTTGTCGTGAATTCGTGGATGACATTACCCACTCCCGCCAGAGTGGGAGCATGAGCATCACTCTCGAGGATCAAGCTACGCTGTCGAGAGACCATCACCAGACGCCGTTCCAAAGTAAGTGAGTTTCGCTTTTTACTAAGGTGAGATTTTTATATGTGGTGTCGCAAAAAGATCGAGGCCACGACCCTCGCAGAAGGTCAAGGGTCAGAATGAATGGGAGAGACCGAATGTCAATCTTGAGATACGTAGTTCTCGATCGCTGGGTATTACGAGAGACTGAGAACGGGTTGAAGTTGTCCATTCGGGGCAGATCGTAGGGACTTCGCCACGGGACATGGACTCCATGGTTGGGACGCCCACCTCATAGAGAGAGATTGAGGAATGCTCTGAGCACTCTGGATAATGTGCAAAGAAAAATAAGAGGGAGGATCACTTCTTCTGGGGTCAGTAAAGAGTAGAAGACTTATGCTTCACACGAGTTTGGTGACCGTGACTGTGACTGTGGATCATGTGTGAGACTCGATTGCCCTGCAGACATGGATCCTGCAGACTTGGGACAATGCATCCCAAGCAACAGAGTAACAAAGAGAGTATACTAAGCTCATTCCTCCCACACCCTAGTACGTCGAGGAACTGCTTTTAGTTTTCGTGGTGCTATGTTGCCACTCCCAAGAAGCACAGACAGCGTAAGGGCCAGAGGTCGGTCGCGACGTGACCGAGTCAAGAACAAAAGTTTGTGTTTAATCTTGGGGTGATAGACATATTGGTTGCCGATGTCGCTTGACATGATGAGTCGATGTACCATCTAGGTTGCCAGCAATCGGGACTCCAACGTTGTCATAACGTATACTGCCTTGGATTTGGGCTTAGCGTGCTAAGGCCTCGAGAAGCCAGTATAGATGTTCTTCCCTAGGATGGGGTAAGAGCTTCTAATTCGATAGGTCGGAATTATGAATGAGAGAGTCCTCCCGAGACTTCGTCATGGTGACCCTTCGGATGTGGTGTCACAGACGGCATTATCAAGGTTTCAGGCATAGTAACATCACGTCGAGCCTGGGTGGGTGCACTAAGATGGCCATTCACCACTGTGAGTGTGGGTTGAGTTTGTCTTTAGATTACGTTTAATAAAGACTCATAGTTCGATTCAGTAAATGAAGAGTAATTAGAAATATTGTCAAGAGAAACAAAGGTGCCTAATCCCCTAAGGTGAGAATCCTCGAGTTGGGTGTAAGAGACTCTAGAGAGACATCCCGAAATTGTGGTGAATGTAAGAGGCCTGGCGTAAGCCAAAAAGAGTTGCGTTAATCGAGACAAAAACATACTTGGCCATATCACGTAGACTTTTTTAGAGTTGAGTGTCAGAGAGCCCGAGTGACTCCGAGATTCGATACCCCTTTGAAATCGTGATTGGTGTCGCGAGCTGGGCAGTTTCCTGTATGATGTCATACATGACATGGACTAGGTTAATCTATTCATTGGATTGTCGCTGTAAGACCCCCGAATTTATCGCTTTATGAATAGTACTCGCTGATAAGTTATGCATGTGATCGGAAACCCGCCAAATAAAATAGCAAATCTTTCGGAAAACAAGCTCTCGAAAAAAATGCTCATAATAATGTATTGAGTCCAAAGAAGTTGAAATAGATGAAACGAATTATAAAGCAAGAGTGAAAATTCAATTTTTCTAAAAAAAGGGCAAAACAAGACTCATAAGTAGAAAAATCCGAATTTTTTTAGATCTCGACCATGGGGAACGACTTCACCGTCAATCTGCCTGAAAATCTATTACCCAATCAAATTTCGGCTGAATTCGAGACACGATTTTCACGAATTCAAGCAATGGACATCGAGCGGACTTAAAACGAAAATTAAGAAAATCCCAAAAATGTTAAATATTTAAAGAATTTCCATTTAAGATAGATGGAACACCTAACTAAATAAATTGTTTTTGACTCAAATGACCGGAGCATAAAAGGGGACATGGGTCCCACTTTCAATTAAATAAAAACAAATCAAACAAACAAAAGAATAAAAATGAAAAGCTTGGATTCGACAGAACGTTTTAGATTTGTGTAAATAAAGAGAAAAGCTTTTAATTTTTCTTTTCTCTTTTTATCGATTACATTGGGAATTTGATCATTGATTGCCGTGTAAAGAAATGAAAAGTGCTTTACATGACGCAGGGGCTACGCTGCGGATACTAAAATACAGGATTTCACCGAGAATTGCAAAATTTGAAAAATTCCTAATTTTTTATTTTTTCTCAAACTTACGCATTCTAATCCACGAATTTTCTGAATTCGTAGTTAAAGTTATTTCCACCGAAGAGAGCTACACATGGGTACCGAAATCACGGGATTTCGTCAGATTTCCAAGTGAAATAGTGAATACGTATGAATAGTGAATAGTGAATAGTAAATAGTGAAATAACGAATAGTGAATAGTAAATAGTGAAATAGTGAATAGTGAATAGTGAATAATACATAGTGCATAGTGCATAATGCATAGTGCATAGTACATAGTGTTATGAATAGTAAATATGTAAATGAATAGTAAGTACGTAAATGAATAGTAAATACATAAATGGATGTCGTTGAGCCCCTTTGGAAAATACATAACAAAGATAGTTAGTAAATCACACGAACATATACCCTTTAAAATAGACAGCGGTCGCTTCGCCGTTCGGTGGATGCGTCAGGTACATATGAATTAGGCTCACGGCCCATTGACACTGGTTTCGCGCACAAGCAAACGACTCCCATCTACGTTTTCGTGGGTGGTAAGTGAAGAAAAGCCTGCCGACAAAAGATAACATGTGTGGACAAAACGGCCAGTCAAATGTAATTCTTTCTAAAACAAGCTCAAAAAATGTCCATGGCCAATGTATTTGAGTCCAAAGAAGTTGAAATAGATGAAAAACAATTATGTTAAAGAGTGAAAATTCAATTTTCTAAAAAAGGGCAAATCCGGGCACTTGCTATAGAAAATCAAATTTTTCTAGATCTCGACTACTTAAACGGATCCTTCACTCGTTGAATTCGTCTCACAAATCTACTACTCATCACCCTCGTCGTAATTTGAGACAAAGAGGATTTTCACAAAATTATGAACAAGATCGAAGAGACCTTAAACGAAAATTTTGAAGAAAATCCCAAAAAATGTTAAATATTTAAAGAATTTCTATTTAAGATAGATGAAAAGGAAATCGAGACGAAATAAATCGCTTTCGGACTAATTGACCGAGCAGGGCAAAGGGGGACACAAAGTGGGTCCCACTTTCAATTAAATAAAAAAAAAACAAATCAAACAAACAAAAGAATAAAAATGAAAAGTTTCTCTTGGACGGACAGAACGAGATTTAGAAGAAAGAGAAAAGCTTTTTAATTTTTTCTCTTTTCTTTTCTTTCTCGTGATTTACTAAATCACCTTCTGATTGGTTTCGGTAAAGAATGAAAAGTGCTCTATTATCTATTTAGGGCTACGGATGTACCAAAACACAGGATTTCACTGAGAATTCAGGTAAAAATTCGAAAAATGCTAAATTTTGATTTTTCTCAAACTTACGGCATTCTAACGGTCATAATTTTCGGACCTAGAGTTAAAGTTACTCTACACGAAGAGAGCTACATGTGGGTACCGAAACCACGGGATTTCGTCGGATTTCCAAGTGAAATAGTGAATACGTATAAAATAGTGAATACGTATGAATAGTGAATAGTGAATAGTGAATAATACATAGTGCATAGTGCATAGTACATAGTGTTATGAATAGTAAATATGTAAATGAATAGTAAATACATAAATGAATGGTGAATAACCGGGATTTGGTATGACCATTTCATGGCATGTTGTGGGCTATTGTACGGGGTAGTAATTGCCATGAGTTAGAATAAGAAAATCATAAGAACAAAAGATGTTGAGTTCAATTGATTTTAATCAATCGAAGTGATTAAATGATTAAGTGGTTGCCGAAAGTATAGTATAAAGCTAATGGTATAAATGAACAAGATTAAGGTATGAATGTTAATGAATTTTATGGATAATGTGCCTTGTAGGAGGAAGTGATTAAGGATAAAGGTGGAAAGTTTTTAAAGGAGGAAAAATGGCTTAAATAACAAAGGTGAGGGAAAATGTATATATGATAGGGGAAATATATATATATATATATATATATATATATATATATATATATATATATATATATATATATATATAGTATATATATATATATATATTAATGTTTACTAAATGTATATGTTTTCATCTATGCTATAAATGTTCAAATGAAAAAAAAAATGTGGTTTTCTTGACTTTAAATTATGTTGAGAAAATATGAAATGATTATGGTTTCCATATGAAATGAAATGTTTATGAATGTATAGTTTATATATACATGTTTATATGAAAATGTTTGAATCCATGGTTACCCTATGTTACAAAGATAAAGTTTAAAGGAAAGTCGACTAAAGTACTTTTACGCTGGGCATGGTATACGGGAAAGGGTTAGGATTTTTTTATAGAGGGGAAGGGGAAGAGTGATGCATACGGCACACGCAGTAAAGTACGAAAAGTTTACTAATGCATAATGTGATTATTCCATAGTGCAAATGGTATTTAAAAGAATGGCACGACGCATCGAGTTTCGGGGTCATCGCTGATCGTAAGACTGCTTTCCTCGTGAGGTTCTTTCATTGGCCGGCCCACCGTGGTTAATCTGCATGGCACGATTTCGAGGTTCCTCGGGGCCACCTGCGATCGTAAGACTGTTTCCTGAGTGTTCTTCATGGACCAATGGTGGTTAATCTGTGATGCGGTTCCATTGGATATGACTTGATTAAAAATGAAAAGAAAGTATATTGAAAAGATATGTTTATACAATCTGCTTACATTGTATTTGACATATGGAAAAAGAAAGTAAAGCAAATGTTTATGGAAATGATACGCTTATACAACTGCTTATACATCAGATTTTGATCTATATGGAAAAAAAAGTAAAGCAAATGTTTATGGAAAGGATATGTTTATACAATTGTTTAATACGTTGTATTTGAATAGAAAGGAAAAGAATGCAAAGTAAATGTTTATGGAAATGAAATCGCTATACAAATCTTTTACTACACATAAGATTTAACTATATCTCGAAACATTATTTTCCTACGAATCAGACTTCACCGAGCCTTATATCAATCTTTTCCAAAATGTTTTATAAAATGTTTTCAAAAGAGATTGACGTACCAACATCCTCCGGCCGCTGATACTCAAATACTTCATGTGACGCACTCACCTTTTAACAAAGTATAGTTTTCATCAGAATAACTACTTGTGCAACCCTTTTTATTTTGTAATATATGGGTTTTAAAAAGATTGTTTATATCTATAGTGTTTAGAAAATGATTTTAAAGTTTGATTTGAAATTGGTCAGTGGACTTGATGTCCTATCATAGATGTGGAGTAAATTAAATTGTTTTATTACGTATGTTGTAATCGGGACATGTCCAAAATGTAGGAAACTCGCCCAATTTTCTATAAAGGGTTTAATGTTTAAAAAAAAAAAATTTTGTCCCACCATGTTTCATAAGATTTTAATGGAAAACGTAACTGTATAAATGGGTTCGCTTCACGGATTCACTTTTAAAAAGGTTTAAACGAAATGAAATGTTTGTTTTTTTTCGAATCCGTAGGAGTGCCTGGAGGGTCCCCCGAGTTAGGAAAAGAAAACTCGGGTCAATCTCTTCAGCCGTAGGATTGTGACCTTGGAAGGTCAAGGCTATACACACAAAGGGTCAGGTAGGGTTACACATCGTGTAGATTATATACAGTGTTGGGAGGACACTACGCGAGCATAATGGCCCTAGGTCTTAAGGGTAGAGGAGCAATTTCCCTTAGTGGAATTCGCCTACAACAACAGTTACTAGGCGAGTATACATATGGCACCATTTGAGGCATTGTATGGGAGGCCATGTAGATCACTATGTTGGACCGAGGTGGGAGAGAGTTCCATCACTGGTCCTGATCTGATTAGAGACACCTCTAAGAAGGTGAGCTTGATATGACAAATAAGCCTTTCAATTTTGACTCCGCAGCCAGAAAAGAATTATGCGATGTACGACGCCGAATTCTTAGAGTTCGAGGTCGGGGATCACGCTTTCTTGAAGGATGCCTAAGAGAGGAGTGGTCAAGTTCGATGTTTGCGGAAGTTATCGAGGTTTATCGACCTTCGAGATACTCGGTGAGGATAGGCGTTGTTGCGTACTACCGCTTTTATCGCCAAGATGTCGTGTCCACGAGGTATTTCATGCCTCCATGTTCGAAGTATACGCCATCCAAATTACAAGTGGATCGGGGATGTGATTGAGGTTTACACTGATGGGACCTCGAGGGAGGAACCGCATGTATTTTGGATACGTGATCGTTTAAGCACGCAAGACCGTGAGGCTAGCGTAGAGGGTGCTAAGTGGCAACACTATGGAGCCGGAGGAGTCCGACGCGGGAGTACGAGGACACGATGCAGCCGCTATCCCTTCTCGCGACGGCGTATGTAGTTTAGTCGCTTAAGATTTAAAATGATCATTTACATGCATGGTAGAGCGCACGTTGCATATGCATGAAACTCCTTTAAGGAGGGGGGAGAATGTAAGACCCGAAAATCTAATTTCTGAAAATAAAATCAACTGAAGACAAATTGTAATTTCGTTAAAACTTAAATTTATTCTCTAGATTCCTGATGATGAAACAGATTTCACCTGTCGAATCGCCCTCACGTAAATCTAGCTTAATGCAAATTTGCCACACTTTAAGACTAATTTACACGCTGAGAGATCATGTCTGGTGTTAAATGACTTCATGTAATCAAAGTCATATAACAAGACTATTGATAAGTAAGGAGTAGAGAAATGATGAAAGTGGATCTATCGAGATTTTCAGTCAATGTCAAACTGTTAAGACATAAACAACATGAAATCAGGTTTATGGACACAAAAGACAAACACTAATAGTGGCCATCTTCAAAACCAAAGATCAAAAAACGTATAATATGATTTGTTACGTTGAAAACGAGGTTTGGTAGGCAGGGAGAACCGCTTCTCTAAATATCGCGCGATCCACCATCATAGCCTTCTGGATAAGAAGGAAAGTCGCTTCACGCCGGAGAGGGCTTCAGACCGATTTAGGAGTTTCTCAACCTGAGGTAGGGCTCTACCGTCAATTTTTATTTAAGTGTTTTTCAATGTTTCTGTTAGCTTTTGAGGTCTGAATGGTTATTTATGTGGTCCAAAACTGGATCCAATTTATATAATTTGAACTAATGGTGTTCTCAGATCATCTCAACAATATCGGGTGGATTAATGTGTAATGAAAAGGATACATGATTGGCTGAGCTGAACACACTCAGTCCTGGGCCCACTGGCGAACTCACATGATTATACTTTCGGGTAGTAAACCTAGGGTTTCCCACTATTCCCAAAGAGGTTCTGCAACACTTTAACAATATGTTTGGTCGAGTAATCTAAAGTAGAATACTGTTTGACGCCAGTCATGAGTTACCTGTGTGATGAAATGAGAAATTAAGAAGTAAAATACACAGTGAATGAATTCTATGTGAATATATACGTTGGTATTTTAGTATAAGTTATAGATCAAGAATGGAATTTGTACTACTTTATTCTTTACATGAACGTAATAACTTAGATGGGGTAGGAGCAGAGTGCAAGAGGAATTCTTGAGAGAATGATTTATGGTAGTCTAAAATGATACTATTGAGGTAGTCCATAATAAAATAAAATATCGTTCTGCTTAGACGCCCAATGATATACACTGAGGTGAACCATAAAATATCAACTGGTCTTTGAGATCATCCATCAGATATATAATAATAATTTTAGGGTTGTCCACAACTGTAAACATAATAATTTCAGCACTGAGGCTTAGCGAGGTGAGAATGGGTTATATTCAAAAATAGATGATCACAGTTAGAGAATTAATAGGATCATGCATTTGCTTGACGTGTTTAATCTGAGCATTGCACGCACTTAAAGCGGAGAGAGTCCACTTAGGTGATCAAACACTAAGATTAGTCAACTCTGGCGATACGCATTTACGCTGTGTACAGGAGCTGTAAGAATTACCCCGCCTGACCAGTTTTAGCATAATGTGCCTTGGTTATGATGTAATACACACAGAATTCCTCTAATTTTAATATATGTCATGAGGTAAATTGAACTTGAACTATGGTTGGATAGTTGGATATATATATACATTGTTATATTATTATGAGTCAAGTGGTCGTTGAACTATGGATCTATATATTAGACTGTTTGGGGACAGCCTGGGGTGCAGGTTAGGTCAGAACCTCCATACAAGAGACTCGCCAGCTTAAGTGGTGCTGCAACCCACATCCAACACTTGTATTCCCAGGTTGAAAGGTAGTCACTGACCTCTGTTTAGCGCCACATTACCCATGGTTCACATTAAAATGCAATCTCAATTCCTGGGACCTTGACTTAAATAAAGAATGTGATATATTTGAATGTATGGCCATGATCTCAAAGCTTCCGCTCATATTATGCTTCTGGCTTCTGAATGTCTGAAGAATTATGTTCCATGGTTCATGCCTCCAATCCGCACAGAGGAGATCTTTTTCTTTTAAAGATATTCAACAATTTTCTCCATTAATTCAATATAAAGGAAATATATACTGAACTCACCTTATGTCAATACTTCTAAGAAGGCTATACTTATGCTCTGATATTGGTATGAAACATTAGTATTTTTTTTCTCTCTTTATATGCTGCTATGTTAAGACAACTTAAAATTTATTAGGAATTAATGAATGTGGTTCCTATTTGGTGGGAAGTTTTGGTGAATTGATTACACCAGTGCCATTTTTGGACTGGTATGTTTTTGGGTGTTGACATCCCATGGTCACTTTGAGCCTTAGAGCATTTAAGCCTTGACTGGTATTTCATGTTTTTGGTCTGGTTTATGGTAATGTCACAGAAGTGATTTATACTGAAGTTTAAGAACCTTTAAACTACAAGACCAAAATGATTTGGAGCATGACTAGGCCTGATTGCATTGTATGCAGGGTTAAAACATGGAGGTTGGTTTCACACAACTAGGAGGCCTAGCTATAAAAGAATATAATTCAGATTTTTGAGTAATATGAATCAGTGGAATGTTACCTTTCTTGGGTCTCAAAAAGATATAAGATAGGTTTACATTGATATATATATGGCAGAGTATATATATATATATTATAAATGTGAAAATAAAATCTTTCAACTACTTCTCAACTACTACCTTGCTAGTTGTGTCCTTTAATTATTTTATTCTTAAAAAAAATGGTCATGCTTTTTGCAACCCACTTAAGGATATTGTAGATCTGAATACCTTCCACTTTCATGAAAGACAAATCACTAAGCCAAACTCAGTTTTTGAGCTCGATTATTAAACTGATTTCACCATGAACGCCTGTAATCTAGCTAATACATTATTTTAATTTTATGACATTTAATGAATATTTTAAGGTAATTACTTTTAAAATGAAAGATAGTATGGACAGTCATCTGAGGGAACATAAATTTCTACACATGTTGTACAGAGTAGAGAGAGATAAAATGGATGTACCAGAGAAATAAAATGTCAAAACCTGGGGATTAAAGGGCAATAGTGAAATGAAGTTAAACAGATAATAAGATCAAGATTTAACAGGCCATCCCCTTAAACAAAAGACCAAAACGTGGAGAAGATAAGAAACTTTGCAAAGAGCTTTAGGTTGCATGGCAGGAGAGAGCGTGGCTTTCATGGTTACGCGATCCACCGTCATTCTTCTGATTATGAAGGTCGCTTCACTTCTACGGCGCCACGAAATGCTCCCGCTTTGGGCAAGTGAGTTTTGACAAACTCCGTGAGGTAGGGGTTTCATCCACTTGAGTTTTACACTTTGCCAAGGGCTTATGATGCTTGAGTTGATTGAGCCGGAGGGTCGCTTGACTGGTCCCAAATCTGGAACTGAACTGAAAGAAACAAGGAAACATATTTGCAAACTGTAATTCACCTTACCAAGGTACCAAATGCAATTAAAGGTAAATTGTAAACAAATTAGATGTATGCAGGAGGTCGAAATACATAAATTGTGCCCACAACGTGGAAATTGATATTAGTGATTAATGGAACAAGAATCTGCAATACATTATTCAATTAATAAGGACAATAAAGAATTTAGTGAAAATGTGTTCGGCCTTTGCAATGCTGAATTGTTCGTGGTTTACACCAGTCCATAGAGCTGAATTTTTTGTAATGACAAATACATAACACGCAAAGATTAAAATTATGCAAATATATGCAATATGATATATTGGGCAAGTATAAGAATCAGATTGAATCGGCACTGATAAGATTCCATATGGCAAACAAAATTTTTTCTAGAAAACTATGAAAGATGCAGGTGGTTACAGAGTGGGCTCAAGGTTGACTAGCATACAATTATCAAGCAGGTCCATTACAATATTCAGGTGAGTTCTATAGAAAATATTTAACCACTGTTTGAGCTCATCAATTGATATACACGAGGCTGTCCACTAGTAACTTTAGCTCCGCTTCCTCCACTACTTATAACGGAGGGTCAGTTCACAACAAAAACAAATATCTTTGTTTTGAATATCGTTTTCATACGTGGCTTGTGGTGTGGGAGTCGGTGAGAGGACTGGCCGAAGTTGAAAATATGTAGACATTCAAGCAGTGATCACATACTGAATGGTGTTTTACCTGAAAGATATAGTGTGATCAGTAGCGAGGATCCTGACAGATTCGATGACTGGGATAGTTCGACTCGTTTGTAATTGATATTTTGAAACGTGAGCTGCGATAGCAGGGAGACTCGCCATCAGAGGTCGCGAAGAAAGTCGGGTTAGGTTTTGGTGTTTTATGATGGCCACATGTATTAGAATTCTAGAATTTTAATATATGTTGTATAAGAGTAAATTATTAACTCTTGAAACTATGGTATATAGTTGATGAAGGCTGATGAATATTATATCGGATAGTCAAGGGTCGCTTTACCATGGGTATATCTGGCGATGTTGATTTGGGATAGGGTACCGTAAAGCTTCCACGTGCATAAGGGAGACTCTTGCCCGATTTTCGAGTCGTGGTCGGTTACCCGACATTCATGAGTATTCCGCGGGTTGACGGATTGTCAACGGACACCTCGGTTTTGGGGCGTCACAGATATTCTCATATTTTCGTATTTATATTTGAATTTGAAGTTTGAATGAAGTAGTAGGTAAAGAGGGAGATTGCCACATCCAAACGTATTGTTATTTTCTGAAAATGCTAATTGAGATGTACAATAATTGCTATATGTCGATAATTTGAGGATGTTAAATTATAAAGATATGAGTCATGATATATATATATATATATATATATATATATATATATATATATATATATATATATATATATATATGGAAATATAAACATAATCAGAAAGTTAAATGAGTAGTTTTATTATTATGATAATTTTTTTCATTGTTATGTTATAAAACAATTTATAGAGGATAAAATATTTTAATTGATTTTTCTAACCAAAAAAGTATTTTTATTATATTATGAAAAAGGCATCTTTAATGGAAAAAATCTATTAGTTTAGTTTAACAATCGTATTTGTAATCACACATGGTTACATATAACTCCTCTCTTGGCACATAATCCAAACACCTTTATTTGTTTAATAGTTTAAAATATTAAAAAACAGTTTATATCAATTCATTCTTTTGGTACAGGTATAATATGAGGAAATGAGTTTTGCTTAGTATTGTAACAAATTTTCTAGGAAAATGTTTTGCTTTTATATCATAAATGTAAATGCCTTTCAGAAGGAGATGTAGCATCTTAATTGCTTACGCAATTATTACTTGATATCCGCTTTATATTTTTTGTCGGCCACTCAAATCATAACATAACTATATTTTTGTGGTCACTTATCCTTTTGAAAGCATATGAATAAACTTCATTATTATTTTGAAAGTTACCTTTAAACTTGTATCTTGTTTACATCAAATTTATTTTCCTCTTCCTATTAACAAATGCTCCCAACATTTTCTTTAAAGATAACCAATTATTTAACTTCATTTTATAGTTCGTAAGATATATATCAGCTTTATCTTTGAAGAATACTCTGGTCTCAATATTCATCTTTATTGTATTGATTGATTTATGAGCATTAATATTCAGATTATAGCCTTTTGCGTGTCAAATCACTAAGCTTGTTCATATCTTGTTTAGCCCAATTAATGCTTATTTATAAAACAATTATATATCTATGCAATTATAATTATATTAAAGTTGAAATGTGCATCACCAAACCAGGTCCGCTGACTCATCCATTAACCATGAATACAAGTGGATGTCGAGTTACTCCCATGCCACTGGGAATCTGGCAGAGTCTCCTTTGTATGGAGGTAGAGCTCTACCTAAATACAAGACTGTGATATAATCTGTCCTAAACAAGGTAATATATCCATCTACACATGATACATACTATTGGATAAAACCATTTTAGCCCATAAACTAATACATCATCAATGTACCAAAATCTATCCAATAGTTACAAGAGTTAATACAGTTTTACTTCATACAACAGATATATATTAAACTTAATCTGAAGTTCACTACATGTATAGGTACTTCATCAAAAGCCACAATCTCGCTTTCTTCTAATCCCGCCTAAAGATTATTTGTCCCTCTCGCACGCTCCCCCACCTCGTAAAATAATATCCTCGACAGAGCACGTCAAGAGTGGAATCGCCTGGCTGGCTACTTCACCTAAGTGCAGTTCCATCACCTAAAACAAAATGATACGATCGCCAAACGTATTGATCCCGTTTGAATGCCTCCAGATGACCAACTCCGGGACCCCAGTCCACCACTTCTAACACTCGCCTAAGTCTCGGGGAGTGAGAATTATTGTTTTTATTAGTTTTAGACAACCCTCCGATGTGTATATAGCGAATCGCCGCCCCATCACTTGATATGGTTGGCTGCCGGGGATCATCACAGAATGGCTGATCAGAGCTGATATTTGAGATTTTTGAATGTTTAGATGACTCGGTTAGCATCCTCTCACTTCAACTGACTATTATGTTTACTTGGCCCGAGTACAATATTAGACTCGAACACTCTAGACTGTCAACCTATGACCAATTCCTATAGTCCTGGTAGGGTGTTCCTAAAGGCATATGGAATGCTGTATGCCAATCTAATACAATAATCTAATGGTAAATATATAACATATATTTACAAAACATTCAATTCACAATCATGTCATGTAAATTCCATTATTTCCACATCAAAATTAGTCACTGGGGTTTAATGGATCGGAACACGAGCACGAACTTAAAATCACTCTAATAAATACGGTATTTTCACAAAAATTATTTTGTGATCATCGTTGGGAAACAACGCAAAACCCTAGGTTAACAATTCTTTCAAAGACAAATTATCGGTTCACTTGAGTGAACCCCGTTTCACGTCATTCGCTCAAACAAACCAATACACACACACACACACTGACATTTGCAGGTCACTTATCACACATTTAACTGGGGGTACCAAATTCCAGATCGATGATGGCCGTCAAGGTCCCCAAATCCGCATTTGATCCTGCTGTTTGAACCTGAACAAACCAGGTCGCTCAAGGCCTCAACCAATCCTTCCAACATTAACATAAAGATTTAAACTTAAGACAAACCCGCGAGTAGAATCCCTACCTCTCTGAGTCAAGTGAACCCCAAATCTGCACTCATCGAAGTTCCTCTCAACGTAGAAAGCGCTTCTCCTTCTTGTCCCAAGATCGCTACGTTTGATTGTCTGCATTTCTAGAGAGAAGTCGTCTCTCTCTAAATTTAATCAAATCGGCTACTACACCAAAAACCCTTCCCCACATTTTTCTTCTCTCTTCTTCTCTTCTTTTCATTTGGAGAAAGACAAGTCACTGGCCTCTATTTTATTCTCTAGTGACTTAAAAACAAAGCTCAAAATGTCTGGCTATGTCCTCTCATTTCCTTAGATTTGATATTCGCACTATCTCGTCGTCCATTTTCATTATTTCTACTCATGCCACTTATGGCATAAGTGAGTATGTGTTATATGTGACTTTCTGGCCGAGATCGAAACAGCTTTACGACACCCGATCCTATGCTCTCAAACCGCAGGTCAATTCCCACTGCCTCGTGAATTCCAATCCAAATTTCACAAGCGAAGTTAGATTTGTGAGACGATTCCAACAAGCAGATCCGTTTCACATCCTAGACTTAGAGAACAAATTTTGATTTTTAACCGAAATTACAATTTTGTAAATCTAAATTAATATTTTGCTATTTTTACGTAAATTGAATTTCGGTCTATATTCTCCTCCGAAGAAATTTCGGTCCTAAATTGGGACTATTAAATCACCCACGTGCTATGTAACAGATCAATACAGATGTGTAAATGGTATCACAACTGAAATGATCAAACCAATTACCTTCCTATCCCTAAACAAGAAAGGATAGGTGGTCTTCCATCGCGGTCCTTTGGCGCTTCCCACGGACCCCTCCACCATGAGAAGGCGCTCCATAGCATTCCTCGACTTAGTCTCAAATGCGTCTTGGCGACGCAAACCTGACGCTTTATATATCTCACATAGAACAGAGCACTGTCTCCTCGACGTTTGGTCCTGTCAATCTCATTCCATCCCAAATCCACCATGAGTCGATCCCGAGTGTATATTTTTCTGAGATGGAGACGTGAAAACACCGTGACACCACCGACATAATGTGTGTTTCATGTAACGCCGAACCCGGTACTAAATAGCCCCCATCCTCTCGAGTATCCTCAGCGTCCGAATGAACCCGGCATAGCCGCGCTACAACCCCGACCACCCT
The DNA here is from genome assembly GCA_016808115.1 of Tetrastigma voinierianum. Lineage (NCBI taxonomy): Eukaryota > Viridiplantae > Streptophyta > Magnoliopsida > Vitales > Vitaceae > Tetrastigma > Tetrastigma voinierianum. The sequence goes on along the minus strand of JAEQBH010009578.1, from coordinate 42,194 downwards.
CTAAATACCTTCAAGAAGATGTGATCCCCACCGACCCCTGGGCGGCGCGACGTCATTAATCCATAGCTTTCGCGCCCCACTTCGTTTCGCGAGAAGACGTCAGATCGCTCACTTTCGGAGGTGTCTCTGACTCAACCAGACTGACAGCTCTCTCCACCGTCCAACATAATGGTGCAGATCGCGGCATGGCCTCCGGCATGGCCGCTTCCAAGGCGATGAAACACCCAGATAATTTCGCCCAGAACTTATTGTAGGCGACCCACCTGAGCGCGCAACGCCTTCCCACCGCTTTATGATCCAGACTTACGTCGAGCGGCATCCTTCGGCCACCAGATAGTCCTCTCAGACCGACCATCCGTCTCTGAGGGTGGAACGTTTGCACTCATCGTCGTACCGTAGGCCCATAGCCTTTGGAAACTCTTCCAAAGTGCGCTGTAAACTCGGGTCCCTATCCGACACACTATGGATACCGTACCTATAGTCGGATCTATCTCAGATTACCAAATAACCGCATCTTCCGGCGCATATTAATCACCATAAAAATGCCAACATATTTTGGCTGTCGCCCATCTACGCCGGCAAAGTTCGTACCGGGTGTGGGTCGAACGTCGATAGTCATTTCATCGCCAGTCTGAGATACAGGCAGTTCACATTTCACGGCGTTCACCAACCCGCCGGCATTATGACATCGCCGAACAAAGTCCTTCGACGTCTCTTCATCCACTAAGACATCGAATTACCAAGATCCCGTACATCTTCGCAAGCCACTTGATGCATCGGTAAATCGAGAGCGCGGAAACTCCCGAGAATTCTCTTCAATTTACTAACCGGGAACCACTACCCGTCTCCCGGCACTAAAGACTACCATTTACGTGAACGGTCCGTACTTCGGCCAATTGCACTGACCGCACTCGGGTCCCCCGATGGACACTCATCTCATTCCGCCACTCAGACTCAATCACTGGCCAACAGACGGTAAAGCACTAAACTCCCTGTACCCGAGTTCGTCAGACTTGAGTTCAATCATCCCATGGCCTCAGCATCCACACTTAAGAAGCTACATTTAGCCATGTTCGTGACTTGGATTCAACAAGGCGTGATTGTTATCAAGATTTATTTACCAGATGGTAGTCGCAAAGTGAAGTCATAATTCCTCTAGGAATCTCCATCCTTCTCGCGCTGTTCATTGAGATCCCAATGAAAATATACTTCGACTTTATGGTCCGGCACACCAACTCCCTCGCCGGCGAGAGAGATGCAGGCGAGAGAGCAGAGAGGCAGCGCAAATCCCTGGCACAGTTATCACGCCAACCCGCCGCCGGCGTGGGTAATTTTGCATTCTTCAACTCGACGAGAACTATAAGCTACTACCTCCTTTGAATCGTGATCAAACATATCCGCATCCGCCTCTGAGGTACTAAGACACGGTACCTCTGTCTCTGTCCAAACGATCGCCAATATATGGGAGCCGAAGTGTGCCCTCTTCAACTCCTGGAATGCCTCCTTGCATCGGTCATCCTAATCAAACCGCCACCTCTTTCGGTCACTACCGTAGTGCCGCCATCCTGGAGAGAAATCCCCACGTAAATCTCCTCAGACACCGTACCTAATCCCAAGAAACTACGTGATCTCGAAGACTCGACTTCCTGCCTCACCCAACTCATCATCGTATTTTCCTCGACCTTCTCTCGTGGTCGACTGACACTCATGTTTAACAACCATTACGTCCTGAAAATCTCATTCAGCTTAACTCGTGACTTATTTGAATCTGGCGACAATTTGATTTATTCACGAACTAAAACTAATCCTGGTGACATCACACCCGCACCATCATCGGAGATCAAGATGCCATCCACAAAGAGATCATTTACAAACTAATCAAATGGTATTGAACGATCTCGGCATGAGATCCATAATCGCTGGCCATGGATCGTCAATCCCAAGGGCATCACCAACCAGGCGCCTGATGAACGCTGCCTGAGACGCTGGTCTAGGATATTCAGGATCTCAACCGCTTGATAGAACTAGTGCTGGTCTGGTGTTGAGTAGACTCGCTTCCTCCCAACTGGTCAAAATACAACGCACCAATCCGTGGCGGTACGACTGATCGGCAACCTCGCTCAACTCCGTCAGAAGGACGTACGTCGGCGGCTCACCCTCTTCTTCTCGCAAGAACTGGAGCGCTCGAAGTGCTTCACTGGCGGAACCTCGCCTCAGTAGCTCCCGTAGTCAATTCTGCCTAACTTTAACTGGCCATCCATGGAGTCATAGAGATGGGTGAAATACTGTGTGGTGTAACTCGACATCAAGTCTACCACCTCGCTAGTTGCATGTCCAGTAGTTTCCATTCGGAAAACATCCACATACCGTGATAAAGGTTATACGATATCACCGCCTGAGCGGCCCAATTCATATATACACATCGGAGGGTTGTCCAAAACTAACAAACAATAATTTCATACGAGGCTTAGCGAAAAGTTGAGAGTCGGTGTGAGGGAATTTTGGATTCCAGTTATCGCGCAGGATTCGGCGTGATCATGCATTTGCTTGAATGCGTGTTTATTTTAAACATTGTAATCGCATCAGTGGAGATATTTACCAGCGATCTCCACCATCGGTGCATTAGCCTGCTCCGGTCGAGGGATATTGGCTCTACGTACAGGAGCGCGGAGGGACTTTGCTCGCCCTAGACCGAGGGGATTGTGAAGAAAGCCAAGCCAGGGCTTTGATGACATATACATGAACTTACAGTTTGAATATATGTGTCAGGAGTAAAAACATATTAACTCTCAGAACTATTGGATATAGTTATACATTGATGAGTATTTTGCTTATGGGCCCAAGAGGCCATTTTATCCATGTGAAGTACCATGTGATGGATATATTACTGTTTGATGGTATATGTGTGTATCGATTTGGTGAGCTTCCACAGCAGAGAGACTCTACTATTTTTCAAGTAAGCTGCAATTTACATCCATTTGTATTCCACTACATTACTTAGTCAACGACCCCTGTTTAAGGCCACACATTAATATAATTATAATTGCATAGATATATAATTGTTTCATAAATAAGCATTAAATCTAAGACTAAACAAGATATGGAACAAATCTCATGATTTGACATAAAGGCTAAGAACAAGAATGATATGTCTAACCAATTCACAATAAAGATGAATATTGAGATAAGTTGGTAACATTATTCAAAAATGATAAACTGATATATATCTTACTGAACTATAAAATGAAGTTAAATAATTTGGTTATCTTGAAAAGAAAAATATTAAATTGTTAATAAGAAACATAATTAGGTCTTAGAACAAGATACAAGTTTAGTAAAGGTAATCCTCTCCAAAACTTAATAATGAGAAGTTTATTCATATGTTTTCACAGGTGATAAGACTCAGCTAAAAACAGTTATGTTAAGGATTTGAGGGCTAACAAAAAATATAAGACTAGAGATTCAAATGAGTAAATAATTAAGATGCTACATTCCTTTCCTCAAAAGGCATTTACCATTTATGATATAAAAGCAAAGATTTTCCAGAAAATTTTAATACAAGCAAAACTCATTTCCTGCTATTACTCTCTACACTAATACTTAAAAGAATGATCATATAAACTGTTTTTTGTTATTTTTAAACCCAACAAAACAATAAGATAAGTTTGGATTTGTAAATGAATTATATAAGGTATGTGTAATTCTCAACCACAATTGATAAACTAAACTAATAGATTATTCCATTAAAAGATATTTTTTCACATAATAATAAAAATGCTTTTAGTTAAGAAAAATCAATTAAAATATTTTATCCTCTATAAATTGTTTTATAAACACTCATGACTAAGAAAAAAAAATTATCCTTCTAATAATAAAACACTCATTTAACTTTCGATTATCATTTATATTTATTATATATATATATATATATATATATATATATATATATATATATATATATATATATATATATATAAGGACTCTTATCTTTTATAATTTAACATCTCAAATTATCGATATATAACAATTATTGTACATCTCCACTTGTACCAATGAAAATATGGCACGCTTTGATGGCACTTCCCTTTACCTACTACCATTCAAACTTCAAATTCAAATATAAATGTAAAATATGAGAATATTCAGACGCCTAAAACGAGGTCCGCTGACAATCCGGCTACCCCACGGAATATCACAATGCCAAAATCTGACACTATCACTTAAAATTCAGCAGAGTCCCCAGTGGAAGCACACAAATAATTCAACAACAGGCACATGTGTAGAGAGACATAGTAAAGATAAAATAAACAATAAAACGAACATAAATGTATCAATGGCAAAGGGTCATCAGAATAAGTCTGGGGAAAGAAATAACTCATTTCATAGTCGCACATAAAATTGTTCATGTATAGAACACAAAAACAAAAAGTTACAATCATGTTTTCTTAGCGCAACAAATATGATAGATGCTGTAAGCCTCCCCATTGGGACTAAAGAAAGAAGTTCTCTTGTAATAATCGGTGAATCACCTTAAATGTGTTACTCTTCACCTATGCATATGTAATGTCTAAATAAAACACACATCCGCAAATGCGTGATCCTACTTGAATGTCTACATGACCAACCTCGTAATCTGAACTCATCGACTTCACACTTGCCTAATAATTTTCGATGAGAAATGATTATTTTTCAAAACAAAGATATTTGTTTTTAATCAGGACAACCCTCCGATATAAGTAGCGCTGGAATCGCATCTCGATGATCTATTTAGTGGACAATCTCCGAGGTATATCACCAGGGTCGACCGACGATTGATATTTTATATGGATCTACCGATATCAGAATAATGGACACTCCGATAATTCGCTTATTATTATTAGTCAACCCTTCAACCACTCTCTCAATAAACCACCATACCCCACCGGTCGCTCTAGGGTGCCCCCAAAAGGCGGAATGCATGATGCCAATTCCAATACAATTTATATAACACATGCAAATGTATCATCATGCATATATTTACATCGAATCACACGCAGATGCCATGCAAATCTGTAATCATGGTAGGTGTTAGTTGTCGAATAATAAACAAGCACGCCCGTTTCAGAATAATAACGCGATATGTTGCAAAAATTATTGCGCCACATCCAGAAGAAACTGGTACACAACAATGTGAACAATTGTAAAAACTGAATAAAGTTAATGCCAGAACTTTGAATTTTGTAGCCATTTCCGCCTCATAATAATATCACAATACAATTTGTTCCACAAATTATACAATTAACAACCCAAACAGCCCGTGACAGTCGCGGATTTCACAAATGGGTTTCAAAATTTTCTAACAATCTCGCTCCAAGATCAGGATCGATCAAACGCCACCACCTACCTCAATCAACTCCAAGCACCACAATACACTTAAAACAAAACTGGCGAGATGAAAACCCCCACCTCAATGAGTTTTGGTTTGCGCAAACCCAAACGAGTCACCATAGGTCCACCGCCAGAGAGTTGATCTTCCCTTCCTCCTTCTCTTCGTCCGAAGAACATTGCTCACCCATCTGCAGGTGTCTTGCCTCACCTGAGTCTGGGAATATTTCGCTTCCATCCGCTTATGCTTGGTCTTTGAATTGTGGTGGAGACGACACCATTTGCTACCTATCCCGCTATCATTTAAACATTTTCAATAATGCCAATCACGTCCCAAGTCTGATGGGATGATTGGCAAACGACCAAATTCTACTTCATCATCATCATTTCACAAATTTGGTGGTCATATGTGTCACATGAGTATGTTATGTGACTTCTGTCACATCACATGTCGCTTTACAGACCCGAAACTGATGCCTTGAAACAAATTTCCCAATGTCTTCTAATTCACGAATTCTCTACGTGTTAGCTAGATTTCGTGGAGATGATTCAACGGTGAAATATGTTTTTTCATTCGAGATCTAGAGAATAAATTTCGGATTTTTATCGAAATTACGATTTTGCCATTTTTCAGAAAATTGGATTTTTCTCGGGTCTTACACCTACTTCATGGAGTTTGTCAAAACTCCCCGAAACCGGTACCCACGTGAAGCCCTCGCTGCATAGAACCACTTTCTTTGCTTCGGGCCCTAAGAACCAAGGTCCGAACACTGGTCCCAGGGAAGCCACCTCCTCTCTAAAATCCTCCATTTTAAATCAACTCTCTCACCACTCGCACGCTTCCCGCTTCAAAATGGAGAAGAAGCTCTACTTTTGTCTCTCACTTGCCACATGCTTGCTTTAATTGCGGTGGAGGATTTTCAATCCACTCAACCCAACCACCTTCGACTTTTTCTACCCAATGGCATCGCGCCATAGTCCGCAGAACACTGGCGAGTCGTGTTAATCAACTGCCAGGCAGCAAAAATGCGTACCAAAACGCCAGCCCGATATCTCAGTTTCTCGGTAATGGAAAACTAACGTCCTGTCCATAAATCTAGCTGCGGTAAGAGATTTCGGGTATGAGAAGCAGCAAATGTAAAGGTGCTTAGTTTATGTTCCAGCAATCGGATCAGCTGAATGCACAACAGATTTTGTTTTTCGAGAAAATAATTTAATACATCGATTCAACAAATCGCATCTATCACATAGTGTCTTCCTGTGGTTTAGGATTTCAACCAAGGACCCATGGTTCCACATAAGTAATATATCGGTTGCAACACTATGCTTATCAACAATATCTTCCATTATCCATATAATCTCTTAATAATATTCATCACTGGTCAACTCATCCTTGATGCATAGCCAAACCATAACCGTGTCCACCACACATAAACCATGATCCTCAAATCAATGTAATCAGATCATTACGCCACACTATTTTTCAAAAAAACAAACCATGCACACTTAGTCATGAACATCATGACAAATAAAATGCTTCATAACCAATATAATAGTTAGATGATTTAATATATTTAATGGAAACCATCAAAGATAAATAACAGAATGGTATAAAATTTCTTACCTTCCACCGAAGTCTCTCGAAATTTTCTGCTACAAATCTCATCAAAGCGCTGTGTAGTCTGTGCAAAATGGTTCTGGGTTATGACACTCTTCTAGCTCATATTATCAATTTAATGTTGTTAGTTTAAACCCAAATTTTTAACTTTGCACCACTACCTTTCAAACTACCTTTAAGTTATGTATTAACTACTTATCTCTCCCAATCTCCATCTATTAGCAATTAAGAGTAAAAATTCTATCACATATTTCCTTCAACTATTTTTTTCCAACTAAAGTAACCTAACAACAAACAGTTTCAAACTCTTCATTACAAAGAAATGAACCTCAAATTACTTACAAACCCACCTTATGAACGTAAAATTTTATAGCACCTGGAAATTTCAATTTTTCTCAAGAAAGGCAAAATCGTAATTTCGTAAAAATCCAAAATTTTTATAGATTCGATGATGAAACGGACATCAGTTGAATCGCCTTCGCAATCCAGCACCAGCGACCACTTCGCCAACAACCCAGGCGTCTTGACGTTGTTACGGTAAAACTGGTACTGTTTCCGGACACTTGGCGATTTGGTGCGGAACAGGTGCTGTCAAGCTCCAACTACTAATTTGAGTTTCAAGGTAGTCTACATAAGGCATGATGCCACTGGTCGAAAAGTCATGGTTGGTCGAGTGATAAGAAATCCTCTTAACTAATTACAAGGTGACAAGTGGCAAGAGGGGACCAAAATATATTTTCCAATTTTTAGAGCTGAAACGGGCAAAGAGGTTGGAGAACTTAGAATTCAAAATGAGTTTATTTGTGAGAGAGGCTAAAATCTCTCTGAGATCTTGCAACTGACTCATTGTGAGATCGCTCAGTCGGCGAAGCAAGTGGTTCACACACTGAGGACTTTCACACGGGTGTCACAAATGGAGTTTTCAACAAACCTATGAGGTAGGGCTTCAATCCTACTGTTTTATTCTTTTTGTTTAAGTGCTTTGTTGATGTTTCCTCTGTGTTGATTAGTCGAGTGGTTGTTTGATCTGGCCTTCACCGGAACCGAAATGTTGGAATTCTTTAGACTCCATTTCAGGTACCCGTAGCGCTGACTGTTTTGTGTTGGGGTGATGATTTATTAAATAAATCGTTTGGTGAGTGAGATATCGGAAATGACTATGGAAATTGGCTTCGGGTATGGAGCGAGGTTGGACGTATAAGGCCCACCGGACAGCCCACATACTGCTGGGACTGTTTTCTCGAATGGATGTGGGCATCGCGTAGTCAACAACACCAATATGAATCACAACGCAAACAACCTTGCCGTGGAATCGACCAAACCGCCCATGTTGTGTGCTTTTCTGACCACGTCGAATGTTCGGTTTAGCATGTAAGTGGAGTCAGATAGTTAAAACATGATTTTTAATGTAAAGACACAATGACACAATCTATATGGAATAAAATCAGGTTGTGTTTCATTGAGATGCCAGATATTGTAAATCGTCTGAAGGAGCCAACTAAGATGGTTGATGCTGAACTTCCATATGTGCGTAAATTGTATGATTGAAAATATGCATATTGACATATTTAGAGAATGATTTGAAAATGGCTAATGCATTCTTCATATGCACCAGTAACCTGTGTAGTTAGTGAGTGTAATGACATGGTTTTGCAAAACTGAAAGAGCATAAAAATGAAACTGTCATGAAGATCCTAGAATTTGTTAGAGTGTCATATCGCCTTATGATAACCAGCATCCGCTTAGTGCCTCAACACCTGGCCAGAAAATCCGTATGACAACTAATCTGTAGGGTATTTCGGTGGTGGGGTGGTGGGGCAGTCAACAAGTTTTGTTTTGGAAAATGGTATTTTTCTCATGCATGCTTTAGGTAGCGTGAGGAGTCAGGTGAGACTCTGTAGACATGGAACTGGGGCATGGTGACATTCATAGATCACTGATTACTGAGGCAAGTGAATGGATAATGTACATCACTCGAAGCGTGGAGCAACTATTTAGTAGATTCCACCATCACGATAAACTCACCTGCCAGGAATATTCACACACATCATTTCAGGGTACAAGGGCACTCAGAGACTACTCATCCAGAGGCCTACTCCTCTTCTTGGTACTGTCGGGTTGTGGCTTTGATGCTTTTGGATACAACATGTATTAGAATTTTGATTTCAATATATGTTAGATAAAAGTTGTAATCAACCATCAAATTATCAGAGATAATTTAAATGAGAATAAAAGGTTTATTTAGCTGAGTGAATATTATTTATGGTTCAAGAGGCTTTATTCAGTATGAGTTTCTCATGATACTATATATTATAGATTTTCCAATGCCGACTGTGTAGTCAACTGACCCTGATTTGGGCGCCACACATACCTGAGTTACAACAACTGGACACTGGAATCGCTTGGTGTGTTTGAAGGCATGGTTCTGATATTTAGTCATGTAGCTTTAGTGAAACATTACCCTGGAGCTCATGCTGGGTGTAGCTATAGTGGGTCCATACTTAGTTTTCACAAATTGTATCGAGCTTATGTATACGATTTCGTAGCGTGTCGTGGGTATGGCCTAGATATGTAAATAGAAAAGGTTCGTTAGGATTAATTACGTTGAAATATCTGATACTAAATTTTCACAAATTTTTGGTATCTCGTGGATGTTGTTCAGTGCATGAGAGATTGGTTTTTTAGAGATGCAAACACAACAAAACTGGGTGATTAATCGCATGTGTGTTTAGACGTGTTTTGATGCATGAATGTGAAATAAAAATAACATGGTTGTTATGTGTCAGGATGGCTTGTGTGCTTAGTAGATAGCACATAGGAAAAATATAATTGAGAAGCACATAAAACTGAACAAAAGAGGAGAAATACAAAATAAAATTGAATAAATTGGCCGGTTTAATGGATAATAAACTAAAAAGTTAATAAATTTAAGGCTAACACAGTTGAAAATGATCAAGAGGCTGATATTTTGCACAAAAATGTCCAAATAAATGAAAAACAGGTGAAGAAAATAATTTTCGTGCTTTGCCAGCAGTAAAATGTAAGGTACTGATTAAAATAAACTTTTTTAAATTCTTTATCGCAGATTCGGAAATGAAAAAAATTAGTATATTTTAAATATTCCAAGATTTAATAAACGAAAAAGCAGAATCTGAATCAATGGCACTGTCAATTTGGTCTTATGGTGGATTTTTTTTTTTAGATTATAAACTGCAATTGTATTGCAAGAGAGGATGGCTTATGTGTCCAGCAAATCACAGTAAAGTCGACACTAAAACGCTAGAATAAGCAAAACTGAAGCTGCTGCAGACTACAAGTAAATCAGTTACAAATAAACAGAAATAGCTGAGAAATAAATGGGTGTAGATAGGTCAAACAGAGGTGTAGCTTTGTAATAATGTAAAGTGTGAATACTGTGGCTGCAATGATAGATGCGCATAACTGAATGGGAATGAAAGGGGGAAATAAAATAAAGGCATAGCTGCATTGCAAATAGAACAAAATTGTATTGCAAGAGGAAGGCTGAGGGCAAATGAATTGGGTAATATAATATTAATTATTATTGTAATCAATAAGATCAGAACAGACTGTGGAAAACAAGATCAGGAATGTGGAACTGTGAACAGATGTCAATAGAACAAGAAATTGAATCTTTTAAAATAAAATAAGAAGAAAATAGAGAAAATTAGAAAATGAATTTTCTTTAAAAAGAAAATTTTTATGAATAAATTGATCATTTGAGAATACTAGATTTCTATACTATAGAAGTGTATATAGTATATATAAATTGCTTTTCTCTGTGTGAATAGGTTCAGGTTTCCATTTACACCCTATGACACGTCATTAATATGCATGTTTTTGACAAAGACGAAGCCAAATTGTTGAAAGACATATGCTATTGGTGATGGATATGAAAACATATGTATGGGGAATGCGATGGAAAGGTAAATGCTAAGGTTAGAACTATGACCTAGATTGATTAATGAAATGAATTGTATAATGCTTCAATCTTTGGTACCACAATTGTATATATTGAACTGATAATCATGGAATCATCCACACGCATCTTTGTGATGGAAGTCAGGTATACGATATGTTTGATGCTCTGGGAAGTCAAGGAGCGAAAGCCTGAGAGGAAAGACCACTTTTCTGACTGAGTGCATGGGGCAATGTGAAGCCTCAGGGTGAACTTAGCTGGGGGACTTATGGGCATGAATGTCTGGTATGGGCAGGAAGAGGCTAACACAAAGTCAGATCAACCCAGCCTTATCACCAAACTCGAATAACACCGTCTCGAAAAAAAAAAAAATAGGGTATGTGTTTGCAGATATACATGGTTGATACAAAGGAATTTCAGACTAAATCTTTCATGATAGTTGAACAAGACCCCAAAATTTCAATTTTCAAGAAGGCAAAATCAACAACAGTCAGACTTCGTAAATCCAAAATCTTTTCAGATATCTGACGAAGAAACCATTTATCGCAGAACACTCTAAACTAAGTGTCGAATTGATTTTATGTTTATTCAGTAAATCTCTTCTGAATCGGTTTTTAAAGAATGAAAAGCGTTTTTTCTTTCTTTCTTCCATAAACTTCCGGTTATTTTCTTTGCGCACAAGATACCTTCACTCAACAGTTAAGTTTCCCAATTCAACAACTTGAGTCAAGGTAATACGAAGGACATGGCATGATGCCAGCTGAGAAAGCTCAAAGTGAAGTTAATAAGTGGATAAGAAACCTCCCCAACCACCAGCAAGTGGTGTTAAAAGCAGGGGAGAATCGTTAGGTTTTCCACTTTGAGCTGAAACAAGGCAGAGATAAGAGCTTTGCAATCTTCAAAATGGAGTTTATTTTGTGATAGAGAAGGCAACTTTCTAGGATTCCGGGTGTTCGATCGATCGCTCGGCTGTCAAGAAGTAAGTGGTTCTACATAATGTAGGACTACATGTGGGGCAATCGTTTCGAGAGGTTTTTGACAAATCGCGAGGGGAAGCCACCCAGCTTTGTTTTATTTTTAGTTTAAGGTTTTGCTTTGATGTTGGTGCTGGATTGAGGTCGAGGGAGTTGTTGATCAGTCCCAAAATCTGGAAACCCAATGTTAATTTTAGACCTATTTGTGCAAATTCAGAAGTGAATCGTTGGGCGTGATGATTTACAATAAACGTTTTCTACGTGAACAGAGGTTTGAAAATGGCTAAGGAAATTGTCAAAAGTGGAGCCGAGGAGCTGGACGTGGGGTCAGCTTCACTCGACAGCCCATGTTTCTCATATTGGGATCAAAACGCCTGTTTAACTGACCAAAACGCCCACAGGCAAAGCTAACTGTTAAATGAATGGCTGAAGTGTGGAAACAGATAGGTTAAACATGACTTAATGTGTTAATGACAATGACAATAATGAATATGAATAAAATTAGTTAAAGCTATTGAGAAGATATTGTAAATTTCCGCTAAATGAGCTAAATGAGAGGGTGATGGCCGATGTGTTGAATTCATATGTGCAAAATTGTGTAGCTTGATTGAGCAATATGCATATTGGAGAGGTTTGTATGAATGTTTTAGTACATGATAATTATTTCATATAATCAAAACTTAGAAGAAAAGTGGTGCCATATTATTTTTGCAGAATTTGATATGAAAATAGGGCAGGAATTCAACAGATTTGATATGTTTGGTGAACCTGGGTCAAGATTGTTATTGATTTAGTTTTGATGAGGATCATATTCGTTTTGGGAAAGTTTCCCACCAACCAATTCTACCCTGAGGTCCTAGCATATTTTTACCAATCTTTATGAATAATATTTCAAGAACAATGTTTTGTTTTGAAAATGGTATTTTTTCCTGCATAAGGGTTTAAAGGTGAGGAGCCGTTAGGACCCGCATTACTGAACCGGGGCACGGTAGACATTCATCACCCATAGAATTTATTTGCTGAGCAAGTAATTGGCACTGTACATACTGTAGGTGGGTAAATCCACTGAAGTGATTCAACTCATCAATAAGGTAGCCTCCACCTGCTTGAGGAACATCATTTGTGGTACAGGAGATTCTGTAGAGACTACCACTTGCAGAAAGGAGGTCTATTGAACAAAGTCTGCAAGAAGACGTCAGTGGACATAACATGTATTAGAATTTAGATTTTAATATATGTTTGTATAAAGTGTAATCAAATTATTGAATTATTAAGATAATCAAAACAATGTGCTGATGTAGATTTTATGAGTATTGGTTTCAAGTGGTTTCAAGATACTTTTACTTTCTAAAGTATCTCATACGTAGACATATAGATTTTCCATGGTCGGATTTTGCAGTCAACTTAACTCTATCAAAGGCCATGATCTATACATAACAATGTGATTACTACTAATTATCTCTCGGTTGAGAACCTAATTCATCATCATTATAAGAAAAGGTATTTTATAATAATTTTTCATCGTTAAGATAAAGGGCATGATATGGTCATATATGGCACTGATTTACATGTCATCTGGTTGCTACTCACAGAAATGATAATATCGTTGTCTTGATATTTTATGATATTCGATTTGACTTCACCAATTATTGAATTACTATTAATATAATAACAACATTATTTCACCCAGTTATTGATTTATGTATGAATATTTACTGAATTTCACATCAATGTTGAACCTGTCTTTTTGCTAAGGTTTTCATTCCAAAAAATGTCAACATCATTTAAAAAATTAATACTATTATTTGATTATAATCATAATCTTTGAAAACCTATATTTATATCCTGTGGTTAATTGAAAGATAATAAGAATTGTCCAACAATGTAAATAAACTATTACTCAAAGCAAAACTTTTATATATACATTTATACAATAAAAACAAAAATGTTCATATGATCAACTTAATAAGACAAGATGCAAATGTATCTGTAAATTATATACGGTATTTAGTGTGGTTCGTGAATTTTTACTGATTCTTCCTTTTTGCTATATTTCCTAAACAATAACAAAATAGACATAACATTAATAGAAATAAGCAACAAACGATCAAAATAACAAATTTCAAATTATAAGACACTTTAATTATTAATAATACACAATGAGATGGCTACAACATTACTTCAAAAGACCCTAAACCACCATCACCTTATATAAAAACCAACTATAGAAAAACAAAGAATTTATTTAAACAAAAAGATCCAAATCAAGTTAAATTAGATATTTAATATAATCAAATATTTTAAACAAAGAGTTTCAGGTAAAAATCGCGGTAGAGTTAACAAATGCTAAAGAGTGTCATGATACGGGTAGGCAAATTGTTTTGTGCATCAAAATATATATAGTTTTGTTTCTTCAAATTGCACCAAACATCCAATGTCATCACAATGCACTTACAAAGAAATGGTGGTGAATAAATTTGAATGTAAATATACTCATAATTATTTTCTTCTTCCGCAATCTATACATTTGAATATTATAGTTCCCTACAAAATTAATTTAAAGAAATTAAAATTTTGTTTAAAACAAATTTTATTACATTTCAAATAAAATAAAATAATTTATATAAAGTGAATTATTTGAATTTAATTTTTAAATTTTATCATGTGGATGACAACTTTATATTAATAGTAATTTATTCAAATAACTAACATTATTAAAAATTTAGTGATTATCAAATTAATTCTGACTCTATAATTAAAGTCAACATCCAAAACTAAAAATAAGAATTTGGTATAAGTTCATAGCATGGTAAATAATGTATATGGCAGTACACTCTACCACCAACAATGGTGTAAAATACTTTAAAGTGAAAAATCAGGATTTTTAAATTCCAAATGCCGCTTCAATGTCGTGACGCCAAACCAGGTCCCGTTGACAACCCGTCAACCTATCGGAATAATCATGGATGCTCAACCCCACACCACTATGAGCACCGGGTGAGTCTCCTTTGTAACAGGAGCTCTACCCAAAGTATGTACACATAACCTGTCCCAAACAACATCATATAAGACATACATGAGTAAACTGCCACTTCTGGGCCATACAACAATAATACTTCATCAATATACATCAACTATATAAATCACTATAGCTCAAGAGTTAATATTAATCTACTTATTTCCCCAAAACATATATTAAAATTTAAGAATTCTAATACATACTCATATCAAAAACAACGTTGTAATCCAAAACAAAATCACTCAGATATTTTTCCCCGGTACTCCTCTCTCCTCACCGAAATACTATCTCTCGACAAGGTGAGCTATCTCAGTGGAAACTCACCCTAAATGGGTTTTACTTCCCACCTGCATAATGCTCCAAATGTAAACACACACCAAGTAACACGATCCTACTTGAATGTCTACATGCCATCCCCATGTCTTGAGTCCTCACCGACTTCACACCCTGCCTGGGTTATGTATGAGAAAATAATCATTTTCAAACAAAACCCGTTGTTCTTTCAAAACATACTGCATCACGTTTAGTATAGATCACCCAGAACAATGAATCTTATGAAACAAATATAGGTCCCAACCAAAGACTCAAAAGAATGTACCAATCCATTCCTTAAAGTTCCATCCTCCGTGTAGTGTGGTGGGAAATTTTCACAACCATAATTGTTCAAATCTCATGTCATGCACACACACCCACTTCTGGGGTTACTCCTGGGCATATGAAATGGCTATGCCATTTCAACACAATTTAGAGAACACATGTAAATATATCATCATGCATATATTATAATTTGTAAAACGTTGCAAAATAATATAGGGAAGCGTAGCAAGAGAATACAAATATGAGTCATAGCTAATTTAATATGCAAACACGAGCAATTTTGACGAATTCTCCACTCAACCAAACACATTTTCTCCAAAATATTTTGGCGAACACTATTCACATGAACAAAGGAAACCGGTTACTATTCACGCCAATCACCCAACACTGCCTGCACTTTTTGTGAACACAAAATCCATTGGACATTTCGCCTCAAACATCACAACATAATTTATAGCATAAATTATACCACCAGCCCAAATGTCCGCGGGGATCACTGATCAGTCCAAACTAAGAGTTCCTAAAATTTCAACATACATTTAAGTCCCTAAGTCAACTAACGCAATGCCCTCGTGCTCAAAGAATGATTAATAATAGCAGTATCACTTAAACAGTGTAACTCAAGTAGATAAAACTCTATCTCATGAGTTTAACAAAACTCCCAAACCGGTGTCTTCCAACAAAGCCCTCCTCTCACAGGCAGAAACCCCACCTCCCTCTTTCAGTCCGAAGAAATCCGACTGTTCGATTGTCAGAAACCCCAGGAGAGAAGCCTCTAAAAAAAAATCAATTACTAAAATGTCCAGTCTGTTTGAACATTTCCTTTTTCCATTTCCTCCTTTCTCTTACGAATTCTTTTCCTTATTCCCTTTTCCTTTCTTTTTTCTTTTCCTTTTTGCTTTTTCTTTCTTTCATTTCTCATCACATTCTCTTTCACTTTCTTTTTCTCTTTTAGCATTTCTCTCCCATTGACTAATAATCAAGAGAAGGAAATTTCCTTTCTCAATCCTGGGGAATGTATGGCTATCATAATTCCATCTTTTATTTTATTTCTAAATTTCATTATGACCTTCATCACCTGCATGGTCAACATGAACCATGATCATTTCATGTTAATTAATAGAGCTATTCCTTAATGCCAAGTGTCACACTCTTGAGGTGCCATGTGGCATCCCTAACTCCATGTGTCATCCGGGACACTCAAGCTCTAAAAAACGTGAACTGGAATTATTCTAATCCAACTAAATTAATGCAGTTAGTTGTACTGCGATCATTTGTCGGAGAAGTCCGTTTCGCCATCCGAGATCTAGAAAATTTCAGATTTACCACCTAAATTAACATTTTTCCTTTTCGAGAAATTCAATTTTTCTCGATCAACAGTTCTGTGGCACAAAGAATTAAAACTCAAAGAGGATGGTTAACATCACATCAATTTATATTATCATGGTAGTGGTTAAGATTACACTGGTGGATGGACCTGTAGCTACCGTATCTCCTTCACTACTAAACTTTCTGGACAATATTCAAATCTTATCAAAGATTGAATCATTTTCTATATTATTAAATCATATAACCTGGAGATAAGGAAAATAAATACAGGTATAATTATCATCGAGAGCCACCACAAAAAACCTTACAAGAGATTGGACAATTCTGCCTCTAATCCGTCTAGAAAAGGATCTGATGATTAGACGAATACCTAAAACGCTGGTACGTGACCCTTTCGGTTTCTAATCCACTTGATCTGATTAAAATTCGTCAGAATCAAAGACGGATTAGAGACGGATTTTTCACAGACAAAGTGAAAAATAGGATTATTATCTGCCTAACCCTGGCGATCACTATGTTCCTAATCGAGATGAATTTTGTTCCACTCCCTAATCAGAGACCGAATGTCTAAGCTAACTAAATCATATATAACAAAATAATCCATTCTTAATAGGACACGGAATTTTCGATCTCACCGCTTCTGATCGCATAGATCGCCTTAATGGTATCAAACATTTATTCTCTAATTAGAGATTGCAAACATCAGCCTAACATCGGGAGACGTATCACCATGTTCTGCATTAGATAGAAATTTTCGCCTTCAACACTTTATCGGGGCGACGAAAAATCTGGCTCATTCTTATTTTCTAATCGTAGACTAAAACTCTAACTGGGCTTCCATATAAGATATTAATATTTTTTGCCATTGTTTATGTCTTGACTTTTCATATTGAATTTGTTGTCAACAAAGCAAATTATATGTAATCATTGGGTGATGAGTAGTTTAGTAGTTAAATTATTAGATATCATTAAATAAGTTGAAATTACACAATACTTTAATAATTGTAAATCAATAGGTATTCTTAAACACAATGGTAATATAGTGTCAATATAAAGAATGATCAAGGAATTCAAATTAGAGTTTAATTATAATGTTTCATGCACTTTGTCAAGAATTCAAATACTGAATTTTTTTTGGCTCGTCAGATTGCTATGTAATTTATATCATTTGAAGGAGCTCTTTTCTTTGTGGAAACACTTAGCAACTGAATGTTCCCAAACAGACGGCAAATCATCATATCAGCAGAAGAACTGTAAAAGATCAGCTCAGAACAGAAACATCAAATGTAAATGTAAAAGATACAAATGAATAATTCTTTAACAATTATATTTTCATATTCTACAAACCAAAAAAATGAACCAAAATATAATAAATAAAATATGACTTATAAACATAAATTCATTGTAAAGAACAATAATATCTTCATTATCTTGTTCTGATAATATATCTTCTTGTGTCTTAACTGAAGTAAGATAGACATGAACATTAATAAAAAAAATGAAGAAAAGTAACAAGATAAATAAGTTTCAATTTATAATTACTCCTCAATCAGCAAGATTTTATAACGTCACTAAGGTATTCAATTGAAAATCATGAGAACCCTTCAAATGGAAGGGCTTACAAAGGAAAAGACTTAAACAAGAGGCAAGTTAGTAAGACAGCTTTCTCATTGGTAGATATTTGAGCTATAGAACACAGACAATTGAAACAATAAATTCTAAATGTGGACTATGTCAATAATTTCGAACCTTCTATTGTATAGAGGTCAGTCATCTATTTTTAATCTATTTTTCACCTATGGAGATATTTGAAGGAAAGAATAGAATTAAAATAACTAGCTAGAAGGAGATCTCAAAAAAGCGAGAAAATCTGTAGTAGAGTGGAAGGGCTTGGATTTGTGGTCTGTAGTTTTAGGTCGGAGGCACTGGCAGAAAAAGGAACTTCAACAGATTTCTCTTGCCACAGGTGCAGTTCAGCACTGAGATGAGTTTCATGTCACGACAAAAGATAGCGTGTCCCGACAAAAATTGGGAAGAATATGGAATGAATCCAGTTTAGGCAGTAAAAGCTGCGTAAATGCAGGATGCGATTACTCAGGAAGAATTTGGGGTCTAACAAAAAGAAGCTCCTGTCGTGGATTAAAAGAAATAGGTAGAAAGGCAAAAATTCAGATATGGGATTACCACACACTAATTGCAATACGGGAAAAGCTTTGTTGAGACGTAGAAGAGCTTCCTGAGAAGACCTCTGTCACAACAAATGTTGTTATACGGAAAATTGTAAAACAGTAAATATTATACGGCAGTGCAGAGCGGTGAACAGAGCTGTTAGCAAAGAAAGAAACCACGAAACATATAGAAGATGAATGCAGAAGCATGAAATGTTAATGAACTAATACATAACAAAAAGAACCAATGTTACACATATATCAAGATAAGAAGAAGTTTCTATGTTACTAGGATCTGGGTCGCTATTAACTGAGATGGTTTCAATACGGAGGTATAAATGTACTACACGCCGTGTAAAGATCTGCCAGGTAAGAGAGGCCTTGTCGCATAAACTAGGGTCACGATAGAAAAACATCGACAAGACCAAGAGGCGTCGTATATCAAATAAAGCAAGTATAACAACCAAAGCGGCGGGAGACAAGGACTCATCTATGACATACTTTCCGGTCACGCATGTAAATGTTGGGATAATACAAGAAACATCGTTGAAACAAGAACCAAACAGCAAGGTCGCCACGACATAAAAAAACTAGGTCGCTACACCAATTTTGGGGTAAAGAGCCAGACAAGAAACACTATCAGGATACAATGTCATGTTCAACATAACTGCTCAGAACCACACATAAGATTGTGAGCTACATAGAATAAGCGAATGACGACTTTGCAAGATGATTGTTATGAGCCAAAGCAGGAGATTTCCCTGGTTGTGACAGAGGGAAACTCTGCCATGACATACGCCGAATAAGAAGAAAAAGACATTATCATATCAAGAAAACCTCATAGAACTGGGTGAGCAGAAGAAAATGCACGGTTATCGAAGTGCAATAGAATTAATAATCTAGAAGAATTAAACTTATATGAAGAACTGTGCCGTCACTGAGATAAAGAATGCAATTTAAATAAAATTTTAGGGATTCACAATGGCTTCTGACTAAAATTTTGAAAACTCACTTATAACAGGAAACAATTCTGAGAAATGAGGTAAATAATGTCTTTGATCAAACTGACTCTTCGGTGATTTCTGAGGACTCTTTTGTATTATATTTTCTTTTTTTTCTTTTCTTCGTAGATTAGACTGTTCTTTAATAACTTTTTCATTTGTTAATGAGGTCTGAAATGGTGAATTATTTCAAGGAAAGTTAGGTTTCTAGTCTCCAAAGAAGTCACCATACTTAACCCATAACTTGAGAAAGTCAAATTGTTTTTCAAGTTATGAGAGAGACAAATGTAGTGGACTTTCTCCACCAGATTTCCCAGTGTAATAGAGGATCACCAGAACGTAGTTTTAGAAGGTAAATTGTCAAAGAACTGGCGTACAGTACTCTTCGTAAGAAAAGACTTTCTCGCAGCACACAGGTCGAGCCAGCTTATTTCGGGAAAAGTCGTGACATCTGCATGAAATGGAATGGGTAACCCGAGATCGTTTTCCCCATTTCAGAAATTTCAGATACGAGATGGAGATCCCCCAGAGATTGATTACAATAGTGCGCCAGACCAATAATATTACCGATGAACCAATGAGCGCCCGGAAGATTAATTCAGATAAACTTCACTCACTTATGGTTTGAGAGAAAGAGTTAATTAATTTATCAATTTAATAATGACCCCTTGTCCGGGAGTGAATCCTGCAGGTTAGCTTAGATCTAATCAAGGAAAGGGATAACTTCTTTAAGATCTCAAGGATGAGACACGGCCCACCTGGTAGAAACTACATGGTCTATCTTGGGAAGCATGAAATCTGCAGTCATAAGAAATGGGCATGAAGTATTGGAAAAGAAAAATAACTAGATCTTATAAAGAAATTCTGATTACAAGTAATTGATTAGATTAGAAACATGTTTCAGAAATGAACATGATTCTCTAATTAAAGGAACGTATGGTTAAGGCGTAAATCCAAACTATACCAATTGCTTCTTTGACAATTTCAGATTCCAATTCATGATAGAATTGAATTAGATTATGATGCGGGAATTGATAATTTCACAGCAGTGAAATCCCAATGTCTACTTCCAGCAATAATCTAATTCAGTCCAGTTTATGTTTAGGATTTTAAATTTTTCCTTCATTATAGATGTAGACATTCACAGAGTATAATTCTTAGTTCAATTACTGAAACTTCTATTAAATGGAAGTTCAAATAGTGTGGAACTTGAGTGGTTGGGTAGTTGAATTTAAATTCTCTTCAATTCATATGAATGACATCCCGATTTATAGGTCTTAATTTTTATTTACTTAGAACATCTGTGCACTTGCGTATTAAGACCAAAACTAAATCTTTAATGAATCAATTGACAAAGTTCATTTTTCTTATGAGCATACGTTGGCTTTTGGTCAACATCAAGTTTATGCACTTTATTTGATTAGCATATAGTCCCATGGTAATGGTGTCATAAATTTGTATATATATGATTTGGCTAACACATGCCCGAGCCATGTACTAATCAATCCACACATTTACTTGATAAAATTTTAGGGTGCATTTAACCTAAAGTTCATGAATAAATGATTGTGTCAAAAGAAAAGGGGGAAAACCCAACAATGATGATAAAAAGAAACAAAATAAAAGCCCTAAAAGAAGACAAAAAAAAAGGATTGATATATGAGTATGATGGATAGATGGGAAATAGACAAAGATAGCTTACCTAATAACCCCAAACTCTTATAGTAAACTATACCTTCCTCGCAAATGTATTTCCTGGTTCTCAGACAAGGTGAACTAAGCTTTGGGAGGGAAAGAGAGCAGATCTCATGTAACAAAAAACAAAGGCATTTTAGTTTTTGTACATTAAGGAGTAGTATTCCCAAAATTTTGTCTCAATGTTTACACAGACGCATCAATCTCCAACATTGAATTTCACCAAATTTTGTGAATCCCCAAAACCCGGGGGTCCGTTTACTAATCGTCAACCCGCAAAAAACTTGTGGATGTCGGGTAACCCGATACCACACTATTGGGTCCTCTTACTGACCTAATTTACCAAAATTGACAAAGTCTCTTGTACGCAGAGCTTCATCAAAAATACAACCTATACAACGATAATAAAGATACCCATCCGGCCAAATATCATACCATGACCTCTGTCCATTTCCATGAGTAAAAATGACCACATAGTCCATTTATTCATACTCAAATATAATGCACAAGGCTATAATACCATAGTCCTTCAGAGTTTAATTACAATACTCTTTGCACAAAAACATATATCAAAACAGTTTGTTCTAATATATTTTACAAAAGTAAGAACCAAAGCCACAACTTGGCTTTTTCACAATGGCGGCCTCGAGTGAGCACCGTCTCCTTGCACACTCCCTATACCTTTCAAGGGGTCCCACGACGGGATGAGCAATGGCTAGTAGAGAATTCTTTTACAGAGGCTACTCCCCACCTAAGTGCACATGCAATGGTCATGTCACCAAAAAAACACATTCCAATCAAGATTATGCAAACCTAGAATGGAATTCTACATGCCATGAATGAGATGCAACTCACCATGTCCCATGTACCGAGTCCTCACCGACTCCATCAAACTCGAGTCCCAACCGACTCCTATCACACAATGCCGAAACCCATGCGTGATAAAATCCATCATTCTTGGATTACATACATTGATCATTTTACAAAACAAATTTCATTTTTTTTTCAAACCAAAAGCTTTTTAGATGTTCACCTCAAGGATCATTTGTTTTCAAAAATCCATGTGTCTTTTATGAGTGGCGAATTTTTCGAGGTCCCACCGCAAGCTTTGCAAACCTTCCTACACTTTTACAGGCTTTCATCGATAAATCCATATGTGTAACCAAAAACATAATGGAGCTTTCACCCAACACATAATTTCATTTTCCATTTTCAACCAGATTCAATTTGGACGTCATTTCATTTTTCTCCGGGAGCCCGCACAATCAACACTCAAACGCAAGGCTAATTTACAAACATGCAAATCGTGAACTCTATCGACGCTGTCCAAGGTACCGCACCACCACCCATTCACCAAGAATGGTGAATGAAAAAAACCATGCACACACACCCATTTCATACGATGTCCCTGTGCATATGAAATGCAATTATGTCATTTCATGCTTATGCCGTGTCACACACATATATATATGGATGCTATATAATTTCATTCATGCATTACACCCATGCATCATTTGGACTATTATATCAATAAACATAGAATTTCCACTAAATCACACAAATCATGTCAACATACCACACACATACATACTTCCACGTGTCAACACATTATGACACAACACGACATCCAATCAATTACTATTAAGCATGCTTTGTCCAAACTCAAGCAATAACCTCATCCTTAAGACTAATTGTGCATAGAGATGCCTACAAAAATTCCATACAACACACCATAACAAACCACGTGATTTCTAAGCTCGGGCCGTAAAAACTAGCTCCCTGCACGGGCCCCAAATCGACACAAACCATAACAATTCGGTAAAACAGACTATAACTTGAGTTATAGAGGTCCGATTTGGGTGATTCAAAAGCCTAACATCAAGTTCTCAGATAGACCTACAATTTCCTTGAAGGATACTAGTCCAAATTCTTACTTTTCCTAACCGAAAATCAGTCCTAAAATATGGATGTGAGGTTCACAAAACAGGCGCTTTTGTATGGGTGACTGAAACTCGACCATAACTCAAGATAGAGGTCCGATTCGTGATTCAAAAGCCTAACATCAGTTCTCAAATAGGGGATACAATTTCCTTTAAGGATTATAGTTCAAATTCCTCCCTTTTTCTAACCAAAATCAGCCCCAAACTGACATCATATGTGGTCAAAACAGGCACCATTCCCATAACCCATTATTTTGCCAAACAAATTTCTGGCATTAAAACTCAACTAAACAGACCCTAGAATGAAAAATAAAACAAAGTAGGAAGAATCCCTACCTCTTGGAGCGTAGAAGAAACTCTAAGAAGTCCCATGGACACTTCCTAAACCCGAAACCATTCATTTCTCGAACTCCTCTCTTCAATCCCTCGCCGAATCCCTTCGTACTCCATCACAGAGCCCCTGGCCGAGTAGATGAACTTTCATTTGGTTCGACGACACGACCTACGAAACTCTGTGATCGAAGAGAGAAGTTTGATTTTTTTTTTCTCTTTTTCTCTCCCTCTCTCTCATGACCAGACAAAGATAAATCTAATGTTTCCGCTAAAAATGATTTTTTTTAAACTCCTTGTCTAAGTCACTTGTTGGGTATGTGGCTCCATGTCGCCACGTCCACGAATTCGTCTGTGTCTATTTCCTCAAACAATTTATTTTCATCTCACTCAAGTTCAATTAATTTTAAATGAACTTAAGTCGAAGTTATTTCCTAACTCCTAAAATTTCATAAAATCTGCCCCTCGGGAGTCACTAGACTTCCAATACCCCTCGAAAAATAGTGAACAAATCCAATTGTCTCGGAATTTGACGAAAATTTTCTGGGTAACTAGATTTCACGAGATGAATCCATCGGTGAAGTCCATTTCATCATCTGAGAACTAGAAAAATATTGTGTTTCCGAACCATTTCACAATTTACTATTTTTGCCATTTTTCAGAAAAATTAAAATTTTCCCAGGTTTTACATTCTTCCCCCCTTAACATAATTTCGTCCCCAAAATTCACACACACATACACATTCAAATCACATGCATATGCAACTGTCATTTTAGTATCAAATGACTAAGAAAACGCACCTCCATCCTTAAACAAGAAAGGATAACTGGCACGTATGTGTCCTCACGTTCACTTGTTGCCTCCTCTACTCCTCGGTACTGCCACAACACCTTCACTACCCTCACGGTCTTTCCTCACAAAACCTGATAATGGCTATCCATGATACACATCGATCCCTCCTCAAAGGTCCCATCAGCATGAACAACAAGCTCGCCCCAATCCATTACATTAGTGGTGTCATCTCGATGTCATCGATAATGGTTGTTATGCAAATCTCCATTAAGGTAATAAATACCTTCCTGGGCCTACCCTTAAAATCCGTGACGATGCCCATAGTACGTCCTGGATTCGGCATGTAGCCGAGGGTATCTTAAATCAAAAAAATTTATAACCTATCACTTCATACTACCATAGTGTAGCTACTATGGTATAGCTTAGTTTCAAAGATCGTCCACAGGATGGGTTTTTTAATGACTAATACCGAGGTTTATTAATCGTGATTAAAATTTTGATATTTTGGTTGTGATAAAATAGGGATTTTAAGTGATTAAAATAAAATAAAATTTACTAAAACATGAAAACAAATCCCTGAGGTCGTCACTCAAGCTGTGTCCTTAGGCAAAGAGAGGTTTTCCGAGTCTTTCCTAGCATAAGGATAACATATATTATCTCCCTAACCGATCTTCGCTTAGCTATAATAACTAACCCTAAATAAATATCCTTGAAAATTGGCATTTGCTTCCCATTAGTGGTTTCGGACAGTGAAGAACATCTCCTTGATTCACCTTCTAATGGTCCATAAATGATAACTGACGAACATCACTAGATCTAGCGATCAGTATCCAATGGATCCTGAGAGCTTACCAAATACTAACCATTCAAGATGAATCTAAGGGATCGAACCTAGAATTTGAAGGAAATAAAAACTTCCTTGAATTGCCTTCCAATAACCCATGGATGATAACTAACAAATGTCAATGGATCTAGCAATAAGCATCTAATGAATCCAAAAGCTTATCAACTACGGACAATTCAAGGTAACTCGGGGATTAAAACCAATGTTTGAAAAGAAACCATTAATGGTGGAAAATACCTCGTTAAAACATGGGAAAACCCCCACCTTTCATCCTGGTGAATCTTCACCTAGTTTCTTTACCCCAAGGAAACGGTTGCTTAGCCGCTCCTCCTATTTTCAAAGGTTGTTTGGCTTTCGAGAAAGATAAGAGAGAAAATGAGAGAAAAAATAAGAAAGCTTCTGCTATAAGCATTATTGGATATCAACTGAATAATTACAAAGTATTAACGAGAGAAAAAAAAAAAAGAAAGCTTATGTTGTAAGCTTTACTAGATATCAACTGAATAATTACAAAGTATTTTTGGGGTTGTTTATAACACCAAACCCCTTACAAATTACCAAATCTACAATTCATAACACTATTACATGAGGAGAAAGTGGGAAAATCAAAAATCAAAAGGTCAAAGCTAGAAGGTTTGCACGCAAAATCGCAGGTTGAGAAAATTAACTCAGAAATTTGACAAGGCTTGCACTGCATGTTCTACTTATGCTTTTGCCTTCTTCTTTGCTTTTCAGCTCTGAACTACAACTGGATTCTTCATGCCTTGACTTGAATCCCTACCCTCAAGATATAAAGTCCCTAAAAACAACCAAACTTGCCACATCTGATTAAGAGCATTGCTAGGTCCTTAATATTAACTGGTTAGTTAAAGCACTAATACAATGTGCTCAAACATAAAGTTTTAAAGGTATAAAATAACACTTTTTGGGTATTAATCAATGTCCTCTAAAGTTTGGATGGTCCTCTCTGACTAACCTTTCCATCTAAGGATGAAAAGCAGTGCTCATCATCAACTGTGTTCCCATGGCTAGCTGGAAACTCTCCCAAAAATGAGCTATAAACCTGGGATCCCAGTATGATACCATAGAACTGACACTCCATGTAACCGAACAATCTCTCGTATATATAAATTGTAGAATTCTAACGCGGAAGGTCATTCAAGACCGCCAAAAAGTCTAATGACTTTGTAAGCCGGTCCACTATCACCCACACCGCGTCATGTCCTCGCGATGTCCATGGCAAGTGGGTCACAAAATCCATCGTGACATGCTCCCACTTCTACTCAACATGTTTCTTCATCCCACTCCAGTAATACTAGTGATGAAGATCATGGTACATCTTCGTGCCACCTGGATGCACAGAAAAACGAGAGCAATGGAAATCCCTGAGGATCTCCTCTCTCAGATCTGCCAACTAGGGAACCACAACTCTTCCCCTATACCAAAGACTACCATCCGTGTGAATGGCCCAACATTCATCACCTATACCCCTCTGTACCCAGTCCCTGATGGATAATATCTCTATGTCCTATCCCTAGGACTCAATCACTCTGCTTAGTAGGGAAGGCGTAGCCACTAAACTCCCCAAGGTACCCTGAGCCTAATCACTATACTGCAGTTCAAACTGTCCCACAGTCTCGATCATCTGCCATTCCCGAGAAGCTATACTAGCCAACACTCCCCATGACTTCTGACTAAGTGCATCAGCCACCACATTTGCCTTACCGGGATGGTAATGCAAAGCGAAATCGTAATCCTCCAGATACTCTATCCACATGCGTTGCTTCATGTTGAGGTCCCATTATGTGAAAATATACTCTCGGGACTCGTGGTTCAAACACTCAACTGTTCACCGTATAGGTATTGGCGCCAAATCTTCAAAGCAAAGACAATAGCTGCCAATTCCATATCAAGTGTGGGGTAACTCTGCTCGTGGTTCTTTAACTGTCGAGAACCATAAGCCATAACCCTCTCAGACTGCATCAAAACACATCCCAGTCCGTCCTTGGAGGCATCACAATACACTATGTACATTTGCCCTCTCCGACTATCATAATAGGAGCCGAAGTAAGCCTCGCTTTCAATTCCTGGAATGCCCTCTCACACAAGTCATTCCACTGAACTTGACTCTTTTCTATCAATCTCACATAGGTGCAAACTAATTGGGAGAAGTTCTCAATGAACCTCCTGTAGTACCCTACCAATCCCAAGAAACTGCGTATCTCAAAGACTGACTTCGGTCTCTCCTAACTTATAACTGTCTCGACCTTCTCCTGGTCCACGGATACTCTCGAAGCCGATACCATGTGCCTCAAGAATCTCACCTCGATAAGCCAAAATTTACACTTGTTGAATTTGGCATACAACTGATGTTCTCCTAAGGTCTAGAGAAAAATCCTCAAATGACCCTCATGATCCTCCTCGGACTTGAAGTAGATCAAGACGTCGCCCATAAAAAAACCATAACGATCGATCTAGGTGGGTTGAACACCTACATAAGATAATGAATGCCATCGAGCATTCGTCTACCAAATGGCATTACTATAAACTCAAATGTCCATATCACGTTCTAAACGGCCTTAGGGATATCTATCTCCCTAACTCTCAACTTATGGTAACCGATGTAGAGATCTATCTTGGAGTAGACCCGCGCCTCTCTCCTGATCAAACAAATCATCAATCCTCGGCAAAGGGTACCTATTCTTAATAGTAGCCCATTCAACTCGCTTCGCTGTCTACACAAACCATGAGTCTTGTCCCTCTTCTTGACGAACAGAACCGTAGCGCCCCAAGGTGAAGTGTTCGCTCTAATAAACCCTTGTCTAATCATTCTGTAATTGGACCTTGAGCCTACTAACTCAACAGTGACACCATGCAAAGGTTTCAAATAGGCGATGAACCAGGTGTAACCCAATGGTGAAGTCTACATCCCTACATGGATGTAATCCCGATAGCTCTTCTGGAAAAACATCCTCATACTCACGAACCACTAGAGGTAGACTCAAGTCTTATCTCACCTCGTCTTCCAAGGTAAGGCTTGCAAGCCAACCCATCAACTGCCCGTGCCACCTAGAGTCGTACAAGGCTCGAGGTAAAGCATCATGCTTGTCCCTCTGAAACATAACACAAATACCATCAAGTGTGTAGGTAGTAACCCTCCTACGATCATAATCAATGATGACTCGATGTGCCGTTAACCAGTCCATCCCAAGGATGACATCAAACTCCGACATGTCCATGACCCTAAGGTCCACAGTGAGTAGAATCCCTAAGATCTCTAACTCATAATCTCCGGCTATTATCATCAACGCTCACCTAGTTCCTAGGGGTGAACTAACATGCAATGGCTTTTCCAAGGTTTCAACCTCTAAGCCCAAATCCTTCAATTAACTTTAACACCCACCTCTCGGATGTTCAGTGCTTCATCCACCTCCCTCTCAATGGCCATAACTATCTTGAGCATCAAGTTCTTGTCATGTAGGAGGAGTCCCATAATTTTACCCCAGATGGATATCTTTAGACCATCCTCAGACTTTCTCACTTTGGCCATGTTTGTTGCCACATAATCATCACTGAAACGGGATAGTTAAGTGAACTTAGCCACGTATTCGGTTAAATGTCATCGCTCTGTTTCCGGGGCCTAGGAACTCCCAGCTTTCAATGTCGAGCGATGCTCCGAATTACTTGCCCATGAAGAGCTCATGGAACTCTTCCCATGTCATTACCTCCAAATCCGAGGCTTTAATCTAATCCCACCCATACTGGGGATTACCCGACCAGAATGAGGCTAGACATTCTCTCCTCAGATAACCAGTAACGCATGTGCCAACCACTACTGTAGATCTTGCAACACCCGAACCTTTCCGTTCGCTCTTTTTCCGAACCCTTAAGGTTATGTTTTCTAACCCTAGTGTTCCTCTTCTTCCATATACATTTTACCATGTATATAATTCACACAATACATATCACAGGCAAGGTTATGTTTTCTAACCCTAGTGTTTCTCTTTTTCCATATACATGTATAAAATTCAGACATCACACAACACATAATCATGCAACATATTAAGCACCAAACATGAAAATGTACAATGAATGCAATGGTCTAAACCTATGCCCATTAAGTCCTAGGTAATCGCATACCTATGCTTTGATACCAAGTTGTGACGACCCAAAACTTGGGGGTCCATTGACTAACCATCAACCTGAGGAAAACTTATGGATGTCGAGTAACCTTATATCACACTATTGGGTCCCCTTTACCGGGACCCATAATTTCACAAAATTCGATGGGTCTCCTATCCAAGGAGCCTCTACCCAAAAATACAACTTCAGGCCAATAGATACTAGCAGCCCATCCAGTGGCCAATATTATATCATGACCTCTCCGGTCCATCTACGAGTAAAATGATCACATAGTCCATTATCCATACTCAACCATAATGCACAAGGTTATAATACCATAGTCCTTGTAAGAGTTTAATTACAATACTCTCTTACACAAAAACATATATCAAAACGCTTTGTTCTAATATATTTTACAAAAGTAAGAACCAAAGCCTTTCACAACTCGACTTTCTTCATAATGGTCGCTTCTGCTTTAGGCCGCCGCCTCCCCACACACTCCCCTCGTACTCCGGAAAGTGGGTCCCACGACGGGGTGAGCAATGCCTAGTAGAGTAAACTCCTACAGAGGCTACTCCCCACCTAAGTGCACATGCAATGGTCATGTCCCCAAAAAAACACATTCCAATCAAGATTGTGCAAACCTAGAATGGAATTCTACATGCCATGAATGAGATACGACTCACCATGTCCCATGTACCAAGTCCTCATTGACTCCTTCAAACCCGAGTCCTCACCGACTCCATCAAACTGAGTCCCAACCGACTCCAACCACACAATACCGAAACCCATGCGTGATAAAATCCATAATTCTTGGATTACATCTGATGATCATTTTACAAAACAAATATCATTTGTTTTCAAACCAAAAGCTTTTTGGATGTTCACCTTAGTGATCATTTTTTTTTAAAAATCCATGTGTCTTTGCAGGTAGCGACCTATCTGTCCCACCTCAAGCTTCGCAAACCTTCCCAAACTTTTACGGGCTTTCACCGATGGATCCATATGTGTAACCAAAAAGATAACGGAGCTTTCACCCAACACATAATTTCATTTTCCATTTTCAAACTATGCAACTCAAATTTGGATGTTGTCCCATTTTCTGAGCCTGCACAATCAACACCAAACGCAGTGTTAATTTACAACCATGCAAACCGTGGAACTCTATTGCACATTGTCCAAGGTATCGTGTCCACCACCCATTCACCAAGCATGGTGAATGACAACAACCATTCACACACACCCATTTCATGCGATGTCCCTGTGCATATGAAATGCAATTATGCCATTTTATGCTTATGCCATGTCACACATATATATATATGGATGCTATATGGACAATTTCATTCATGTATTACACCCATGCATCATTTGGACAATTATATCAATCAACATACAATTTCCAATTAAATCACACAAATCATGTCAACATACTCATACACACATACAAACTCTCCACATGTCAATACATTAGGACACATCAATTACTACCAAGCATGTCATTCAAACTCAAGCAATGACAACCTCATCCTCAAGACCAATTGTGGCATAGAGATTCCCACAATACATTCCACTCAACAAGCCAAAACAGACCACAGGATAGTTTTGAACTCGGTTCAGAAAACTAGCCCTTTAACAGTCCCAAAATCTGGACACAAACCATTAAACAACCTAAGCTATAGCAGTCCCGAAAAACGGACTATAACTTGAGTTATAAAGGTCTGATTTGGGTGATTCAAAAGCCTAACATCAAGTTCTCATATAGAGCTACAGTTTCCTTGAAGGATACTAGTCCAAATTCTCATTTTTTTCCTAACCGAAAATCAGTCCCAAAAATCTGGAAAGTAGGTTTGGCCAAACAGGCAGACTATGGTAGTCCCTGAAAATGGACCATAGCTTGGGTTACAGAGGTCCAATTTGGGTGATTCAAAAGCCTAACATCAATTTCTCATATAGGGCTACAATTCCCATCAAGGATACTAGTCCAAATTCTCCCTTTTTCTAATCGAAAATCGGCCCCAAAAACTAGATATCATATAGGGTCAAAACAAGGCACTATTCCCATTACCCATTATTTTGCCAAACAACCCCTTAGGGATAAAACGGCCAAACAGCCCCTTAGAACATTAAAACTCAACCAAACAGCCCCTAGAATGGAAAATAAACCAAAATTGAAAGAATCCCTACCTCTTGGAGCGTAGAAGAAACTCTAGGAAGTCCCGTGAACACTTCCTAAACCCGAAACCTTTGATATCCCGAACTCCTCGCTTGAATCCTCGACGAAATCCCGTGTTTTCAGTACCCGTGCATAGCCCCCATCGTAGTATATTAACTTTTGTTCTCGCTCGACATGAATTCACTCGACCGAACCTCAGAGATCGAAGAGAGAAGTTTGTATTTTTTCTTTTTCTTTTTTTCTCTCCCTCCCTCTCTCACGACCAGACAGTAGAAATATGGTGTTTCTACCAAATTTTTTAATTTTTTTTTAACCCCTTTTGTCTAACTCACTTAAGTTGGACATGTGGCCCATGTCGCGCCACTTGTCCACGACCCGTCCGGGTTCGTTTCTACCCCGAAACAATTTATTTTCGTCTCGATTCAAGTTCAATTTATTTTAAATGAACTTAACTTGAGTATTCTCATAAAAATCTCACTTAAGTTCATTTCCCAACTCCTGAGATTCTCATAAAAATCTCATCCCTAGGAGTCACTAGACGCTCGTTACCCTGAAAATCTTGAAAAAATCTTATTGTCTTGGAATTCTACGAAAATTTTCTGAGTAACTAGGTTTCACGAGAGGAATCCAACGGTGAAGTCCGTTTTATCATCTTAGATCTAGAAAAATTTCCATGCTTCCCTAAACCATTTCGGCAATTTTACTCTTTTTGCCATTTTTCAGAAAAATTAAATTTTTCCCCAAGCCTACAACTTCACATCCCCAAACCCGAGACAACCTAAAAAAGAATAAATCAAAGAGGAAGAGAGAAAGAAAACATGAATTAGAACATTGATGAAAAGAAAAGCCTTGTAAGGCAAGCAAGATGATTTTTGAATGCTTGTAGAAACCATGAAAAAATTAAAATATAATATAAGATTTTTTATTTGAAAAGTAAAAATAGTTATTTGAAAGCATTGAACCATCTATTTAGCCTATCAGTTCATCCAGAATCAAATTCTGAATAATGGAGGAGCAAAATAAAAAAAAATAGAGAAGAATCTTAAAACAACTCAACTACTGGGCTGAGTGGCAATCGAAATAGTACCAAATATATTATTTAATTTGAAAAACAATAAAAAGTTAACTCATATCTACATATATTGGCAAAGGGGTTTTTTAGCTAATGCAAAACCTAGTGAATGTGCAGCGGATGCTTTTTACTATATTATATAGTGAGACAACCCACAAAATTCCATTCTTTAATAGTTGAACATTTGAAATTTAGATAACCCATTTACCTAAATCCCATGCTCCATGCTCTCGTCTCCATAACCCAACCTCACAAGTCCAATACCTGAAACCGCATATCAAGAATCTCCCTACAAAACACTTGCTATTTTTTGATCTCTCATCGTTGGAGTGTAAGGAACCGTTGTTGATGATCAAATGATGTATATATGAAAATATGGCCAAAGGAAGTGAGTGTGGTAAATATTCAAAAGCTGATTTTAAAAAGTAAATGTACTAAAAAACTGAAATGAAAAGTATTACCAACACTCATCCCCTTTCCACAAGTACACGAGTCATACAAGTAATAAAGTGGACTCTAGGAGTCCGGATATCGTACCCACAGGGATTGGAGGTTCTCGCTAATTGGAATTTGAGTACCCCGATTACAAGGGTTCTTTACTATTTAGGTGACCAAATAGGATGCGGATTAAAATCAATTTAACTGAAATAAAAACTTGTTTAAAACTAATCCTAAAATCTACAAAACAAACAACTACTAATGTCTAAAATGTATGAAGAGAAGCACTAGGAATGGGGATAATTATTTAACAATCAATTTGCATTTCCTTGAAAACGCAACATTTGTGAGTTGAATACTGGATTTGTCTAAGAGCAATGTAGTATAGCCTTGGAATACCTCCTGACACTATACATTTCACTATTTGGATAACCATATTACTAAACCAGGTCAATGGGTTTAAATAACTACTTTTAGGATTTGATCCTTTTTAAGATTTGGTTGTTTTTCCTAAACTAGTACTTCACAACCATTTCTTAAGACTGAAGACTACTTGCCCCCATAGACAAGGTAACACAAGCTCTCTAATACAATTGTTGTCTCAGTCTGCAATTCATTAGAATCCTCTATGTCCTTAATTAGAATGTGAGCTAACACGGGATCTAGATTATTCTGCTGAATTGAGATAAGACCTCTAAATATTAAACTAGTAAATCAGTAAGTGGTCCT
Organism: Tetrastigma voinierianum; assembly: GCA_016808115.1. NCBI lineage: Eukaryota > Viridiplantae > Streptophyta > Magnoliopsida > Vitales > Vitaceae > Tetrastigma > Tetrastigma voinierianum. The sequence continues at coordinate 8,049 of JAEQBH010009578.1, read as the reverse complement.
TATGCCTCGAGAACACACTTCTACTGTCACTCAGAATGGAACCTTGAAGTCAGAGGTTAGAATATCCAGTGATGTTTAGAGTTCATTAATTCTAAAAATATCAGCCTAACATACCCCTAAGTTACTGCTCCTTGCTCTCAGGTAGTCCATCTCTGTGTCACTCAAAGGGATCTTGAAACGTATATCGATACAACTCTCGTATAAAATACCGATATTCGTAACAACACTTAAGAACAACACCGATTGTTTAAATTGGGCCAACCCACAAAATAAACCATAACCAAGAATCAATGTTCAAAAATTAATCCCCACCCCTAGAGGGTGTTTAATGTTCAATTACTAGATTCCAATGATCGCCAATCAAACAACAAGTAGGAAAATGAAGAAAGATATCAAGAGATTAGGAGTGAGAGAACAAATCGTGATTTGAGCTTCAATCTTTGTCTCAACAATAATGAAATCTGAATCTCTGAGTACAACACTGAAATCTCTTCATTACAAAAAAAAAAAATATGCCCTAAAACTACTCTAAGATCCAATAAAAACCAAAACCCTAAGAACTAAAAAATGGAAAGGTTTTTAGAGAGAGAAACTCTAATGAGAGGCTATCTCTCACCTCCTCTCCTTCCTAAAAATCTAAAAACAAGTATTTATAGTCCTTGGGTGAAAATGGGCTTGAAAACATACCAAAATAGCAATTTTCAGGGCTTTATGGTTTTTTCAGCATTAGAGTCATGACATTAGCATTTTTGAGTTGCGACATCAGCATTCTTGAGTCACAACATCAACATTCTTGAGTCGTGAAATCGCGATTTTTGAGTCGCGAAATCAGCATTCCGGAGTAGCGACATCGCGATTCTAGTGCTCAGCACAATGTCGTGACATAATAAACTTTGTCATGATATTAATAAAATCCTTACCGTGACAGTTTGTTCTCGGGCTTGGTTACCACAATAAAAACTTTGTTGGCGGTATAAAAGTTTGTCTTTTGGCTTGTTTTTGGCTAGGTCGCGACATAATAAAACTTTGTTGTGACAAAGTTTGTCTTCTGGTTTTTTCGTGACAAAGTTTTCTAGCTTTGTCACTGGCTTTGTTGCAACATAATCTTGAAATGTTGTAAATATGTTTGCTTTCAAGAGTCATTTTATCCAACTTGTCGGGCCATAACTTCGTCATTTTAACTCGATTGGGCGCGAGTCGTTGGAAAGCTTCAATGTAGAACGCAAACTACGAAAGCAGCCGGAATCCATTTAATGCTCTGTGATGAGATACAAAAAATTCATTCCCAATGACACGACATCTTGCCATTCCGCTTTTGGAAACATTTTGCATCTTTTTCTACTAAATCACTTGCTTTCCATAAAAAAATTCTTGAAAAACCAAGTTTAGAGGAAATTTTATGAGTTTTAAATATCATTTAAAATGAACTCAAAACATAGATGAGTTTTACACTCATCAACCAGTAACCGGGTCTTTCACCCTAGGAAGTTTCTAGCCCTTCTTGCTATTACTTGACACAAGTTTTTCCATGTCATGCAACCGTGCAACTCTGTTGGACTTCATCTAACAGTACCGAGCCCATTCATCAAGCACCAAATGTGGTGTTTGATTTCAACAATGCACTCACACTCATGAAATGCGATGTTCTCGTGCATATGCAATGTAATGCACCATTGCATGTCTATGTCATGTCACATATGTAATGAATGCCATATGGACATTTTAATTCATACAATTCATCATGCATCATGGACAATTATATCACATGCATATAATCTCCAATTAAACACTCACACCAATGTCAATACATTAAAACACATATATTAACATTTTATCAAACAACAACAACCAAGCATGTTATCACAAAATCAAGCAATAACACACTTAATCCTCAAAAAGTGTGGCATGTAAAATGCCCACAAACAACCCAACAACTCCCTTAACCGGGCATAAAAACTAGTCAAACAAGCCCTTAAGCTGGCCATAAAACTAGCCAAACAAGCCCTTAATAGTCCAGATTGTTCTCTTCATCCAAACAACCCCTAAAAACAAAAATTTTGGACATTCCACAAACAATCACAAACCAACTCACAAAGCTAGCCATAAACAAGCCATAAAAACGACCATAAATCGTTTTTAAAAAGTCCAAACAGCCCCGTAACAACCATAAACCATATTTTTAATTCAAACAGACCCTAAAACAATTCTTTGAACATGCTATAAACATTCACAAATCATACCACAAAACCGGCCACAAATAGCCATAAAAACGGCCACAAAACATCCTCCAAACCCTAAATTAAAATCAACCAAACAAAATTCTTAGGCGTAAAATTGAGCTAAATAGCCCCTTAAACCATCATTTGAACATGCCATAAACACTCACATATCACCCCACAAAACTGGCCACAAAACGCACCAAACAACCCTTTAAACAGACTAAAAATCAGCCAAACATCCCCTTAAGGCAGAAAAACAGAGCCAAACGACCCTTAAGGGTGGAAATAGAGGCAAACAACCCTTAGGGTGGAATAAACCTGTTTAGGAAGAACCCTAATTTTAAAGCTTAGGTGGAAACATATGAGGTCACAAGAACACCTCTTTTAATCCTGAAAACTTGATTTTCCGAAATTCCTCCTTGGATCTTTACGAATCCCTCCTTTTTGGTACACACACACAGCTCCCTGCCGAGGCAAATGGAATCTTAGTTTTGGCCCGACGATTTCCGACCGATGTAACTTCGAGGATCAAAGAAAAGAAGGCTGATGCTCTTCTTCTCTCTCTTTCTCTCCCATGAGCCCTAAATTTAAAAATGAGATATTTTCTACCCCAAAATCTGATTTTTAACCTTCTTTATACTTTAAACACTCGCCCACGTCTCGCCATGTGTTCACCATTTTATTCGGGTCCTGTCGCCTTGAAAAGATTATTCATTCCAGATTAAGTTCAAATTATTATATATGAACTTTATTTAAATTAGTTTCCAACTTTCGAATTTTTTTTAAAAAATCTCGTTTTTGTGGGTCACCGAACACCAATCACCCCAGAAAACGAAAAAAAAATCCAACTATCTTGGAATCCGACGAAATTTGTCTAGGTAACTAGATTTCGTGAGATCTAATCCAACGGGTGAGTGTTTCCATCGCTTGAGATTTAGAAAACTTCGTATGTAACCCGGTGGTTGTAGTGGCAATTTCTACTGCTTGTTCTTTATTAAAAAAAAAAATTCAAATTTACCTGTTTACAACATTAAAATTAAATTGACTAGCCAATGCATTTCACCATATTAATCCTATATTAAATTCTTATTTTTTTATGAGAGTCGTGAAAATCACCATTATAATATATTGATAAGATTATAACTTTAATTTACCATAATTAATTGTAATATAAAATCTTAGTTTCTTAATCTAATTTGAATAGAGTAACTTAAAAGATAAAATAAATCTCTGAAAACTAATATTGTATACACTTATAAATTTAAATTTGATTATCTTGTTTTAAGCTTTTTTGAATTTTTTTAAAGCCAAAATATTTAATTACACATAAGAAACTATCCCCACTGTGACTCCGAACTGACCCCCTTCCCTACTCCCTTGCTTTGGAAGCGGCTGAGCTCTTAATTTATTTTTTATTTTTATTTTTTATTTTTTATTTTGTCGCCATGAGGTGTCCTGGGCGGGCTCATGCACACACGAAAGGCACCTTGCTCAGTATCACACACGTAATTAATCCCCATTTGGAGCCGGATTGACTATAAGGGTGGTAAAGCCCACCACAAACACACTCATTCCTGTCAAACTTCAGACCTTGGTTGGCTAGGAAAGACCACAACCATCTCACTTACATGCATTGAGCTCTTAATTCAAGCTTAAACTTGGCTAAAAAAAATTAGAAGTAATTTATAAGCTTTCAAAAACTATTTTTATTAGTAATATTAGTATAAATATTTTAATATTTTTTATTATTTACGTTAATGAAATAAAATTTTAAGACTGATAAAATACTTTTTTATAAAATTTCCTTACTAAATTATTTTTTTAAATTTTTATATAAATACAATCATCCTAATAAACTATTTTTTTTTTTCTCATTGCATGGTATTAAAAATAGTTTATCAAAATTTATTCTTTCTTTATGGTATCGATTGAGAAAAGGTTTAATTGGTTTGATTAAAAAAATTGAAATATGTATAAACATAATTAAAAGTATTAATAATGCTAATTTTTATTAAAATAATGCTTGGTCACTTAAATTTATAAACTTTAGTAGGTAATTTAGATTTACACATCAAACAAATTGCAGTAATCATTACTTTTATTTAATTACATCAACACATGAATATATTGAATGCAACATTGTCAATGTTTAATAATATAAGTCATGGAAGAATTCAAGAACTTTTATATATACAATATTGGTGTAAAAAGTTGTATGTCATAATTGTTCATTCAATAATAAAATTGACTTATATTGCCTTAAGTCAAGATAATATATACCAATGTAATGACCCTTTTGTTGTAGTGTAGTTTTCTTATATTCCAAAACTAATTATTTAGTCTCTTGAATAATGTTTATCAAACTTTAATTTAATATTTTATTTTAAAATATCTTCTTTCGCATATAATCTTTCTATTTTTTACTTTTCTTTTTCTTTTACTAGTTCTTTAAATAAAACTAAAATAAATTGAAAAATATCAAAATGACCAAATTAAGGCACATTTAAAAATATAGGAAATGTGATTAATTAGTTTTTGAAATATAAGGAATTTATTGATTTGTTTTTCAAAACTTAAAGGCCTAATTTATAATTTACTCGATATCGATCAAGTTTAGAATTCTATAATTTTAAGAGTAGATTCCACTTGAAACATTTTTAGCATTCATGAGGAAGGTGTGTCATGTTATTTCTACCACCCTCTCTGGTTATTCTTTTTGACAACATAGATATTATAAGACCGAAAGATAACACACAAATGTATATTTAAAAATAAAACAAATATTAGGAAAACCTAGATTACTTTTGAGGGACAGAGATTTTGAATTTTTAGTCTCATACTTTTTTTTTTCAAGAGGTATACTGAGATGAAAATTGCCTTCAATTTCCGGCTTCTAATTTGAGATTTGAAAACTAGTCCTTCCACTAGATTAAATCTGCCTCTAAATTGAGACGGATGCATTTGCGGTCTTAAATTAGAGATGGAATTGGTCGATCTTTGATTAGGACGGAAATTCCATCTCTAAATATAGATCTGATGATTTCCGTCCCAAATCGAGATGAATAGGTCGCCTCCTGGAGCAGACACCAAAGTCAGTCTCTAACCGAGACTCGAAGGTCCAAGGCTTCGATCGGTGACGCGATTTTTATTCCATCTCAAATCGGTACTCGACTTTGTCTCTAATTAATTGTAATTTCAAGGTTTCTTTATGTCTACAATCGGTTTCTATTTGGTAGAGACGCACACTTGTCCATCTTAATTTCCTCGTCTCTAATTCCTGCTTTTCTTATAGTGAAAGTAATGCAAACAAAAGCTGTTATGTAAGACTTTTTAAGTGAGAAGAAAACAAGCTCACCTGTCTCACAATTTTTTTTTCTTTTTTCTCGGAAAATAAGTGATAAAAAAAAAGGTAAAACCTAGTTTTAGAAAAGAATACAAATATAAATTTATACTGTATTACTATATTATATAATGTTTGGATTATTTTTTTATTTATCAATAAAATATTTTAATAATTTATAATTATTATATTAATACTGAAATACAGCATAAACTAAAAATGAAAAATAAAAAAACAACTTGATATGTCACATTATGGCTTCACTCAAAATTCCATATTATGGTACCTATTTTTGGAACTTCACTTTTTCTTTTCCCATAATTTTCCTTTTAATCCAACTAGGACAACTATTGAGAGTGTAAGTAATATTTATTCAAAGTTTTTTCAGCTAGCATAACATGATATCTATTAACAAGATATATATCACTTAGGCAAGATAATACTCACAAATGCCTCCCAATGTCACCTGTAAGCACAAGTATTATCCACACAATAAAACACATGGACGTTCATGCTTTATGACATTAATAGTGTAATAAGAAACAACTCATGATTTGCCCACATGGGCTTTCTATAAATTAGTATTTTGATGTAATACCTATGAAGATCTATCTTTTAATTAAAGATGTAGGCTCACAAATTTTTAGATATAGAAAGAACAATTTTTTTTATCCTTGGAATTACCAAAGATTTTTGCCAAAGAAAGGATTTTTATACTTCTCATCATGAATCCGTAGAATAACTGTTACCGCGGGTGAGTTTTTGGTTTCCACACGTGACTAAGTGGGGATCAAAACCAAAAGAACAAAAAGGGATTTTGATGTAGAAATCAAGATCAGATTTTAAAATCGGAACCTAGTGAAAATAATTGAAAACTAAGAGAATTAAATGACTTTTGAAAATGCTGAAAGAAACAGTTTAGCATGGTTTGTGTGGTAATTTGCCATTTTTCTTCTCACACATTGCTACCTGGCAAACATTCAGCTCAATATGATTTCCCACCACTCCTCATTTTCTTTACGAGTTAAAATGTTTTAAGAGCATCAAGTCCACTAACTTTCGGCACATTTTCCTTTTCCCTCTTTTCATTTTCTCACACCCAAACACAAGAAATTAATCTTTCATTCCAAATTTCAAGCTCTTCCCACAAAACAAATTCCAAATTAAATAACTAAAACAATCAACTTTAAAACAGCAAATTGTTAGATTTTCGCTTATTGGCTGACAATTGTGCTAAATTTGGACATGATTGCCGTTTATTCAATAACCCAATAAAGAAGACGCCCCCAGTTGAATTAGGTTCATAGAAATAATTATATAATTATTTCATTAATTATAAATATGGAATTAATGCGTGGTTTCCGCTTTTGCCCTTAATGTTGTTTTGATGATCAGTGAACAACGACTAGGGCCTTTTGCCAAATACCTTTCTGAATGCGGTATTGTACCTCAATACACCATGCTTGGAACTCCGAGTCAAAATGGTGTAGCTGAGAGACGCAATAGAACCCTTAAAGACATGGTAAGAAGTATGATTAGTCATTCTTCTCTACCTAATTCATTATGGGGTGAAGCATTAAAGATCAAGTAGCTTATATACTCAATAGAGTTCCCAAGAGCGCTTAACAAACCCCATAAGGAGTTATGGACGGTAAGAAGCCTTAGTATTAGGACATCCGTGACGTTCTGGTCAGTTCAATTTAAGCAAAGGCCTTATAGGCCCAATGAAAGAAAACTGGACTCAAGGACTGTTAGCTGTTATTTTATGGATACCCTGAGAGGTCTAAAGGGTATAAGTTTTATGACCCTTCCGCTGTGTCCTTCTTGAGACGGTACTGCCAAGTTTATTGAGGATAGTGGAGCACTCAAGTTAAGGAGGTCATTTTTTCGAGGAGGAGTATGTAAACACCCAACCACAACTACTATTGAAGCTATTAGTGACAATCAGGTACCCATTCCTATTATTGTGCCAAGTGTTGTGGTAAATGATGACATTCCTGTGCAACTTCCAATACAATTGGAGGCTCCACCCACTAGATTTGAGGAACCACATCAAGAAATAGTGGAAGAACCTCAACAACCTCAACCTGAAGTGCCATTAAGGCGGTCCACTAGAGAAAGGAGAAAGGCAATTTCAGATGACTATGTAGTTTTTCTTCAGGAGCATGAGTTTGATGTGATTGAGGACGATCCTACGCCTGGTTAATCAAGCCAACAATGCACCAATTAAGAAAAGTGGATTGCGGTGCCATGCAAGAGGAAAATGAAGTCCATGAAAGATAATGGTGTTTGATTCATTAATTGCCTAAAGGTATGAAACCAATTGGTTGTAAATGGATATTCAAAACCAAACGGGATTCAAAAGGCAATGTCGGTGAGATATAAGCACGCCTAACGCCAAGGGCTTTACCCAAAAGGAAGGCATAGATTATATGAGACCTTTTTCGCCAATTTTCTCGACGAAAAGACTTATTCGTAATTATAATGGCA